>JAIUZE010036565.1:1198-12040 GCA_022085475.1 Heliosperma pusillum | reverse complement strand
GACCCTCTATATGCGAATTTAATGGATTTCATGTAAGTATTAGAGTGATATAATCTGAAAAAATTTATGCAAGTATAATCAGAAGCTTACATATGGATTTTTTTAATATGAACTTGGATGTATTTCAATTGCATATTTTTTTAATTAAACTTTTTTTATGTAAATATATTTTTCGTTATATGATCTATTGTACTATTTGTTATGTTTTGTTAATAGTTATATAATTATTATGGTGCTTTGAAAAAAAATCACTTAAGTTTGAAAAGATTCATCAGTATTTTTTTTTTGGCCGAAATTCCAGCTGTTCAGTTTTTTTGTTGAGAAAATCATTTTTTTATGTTCCATTATAATTATTATAATTATTATTGTGAGATTATAGTTAAATTTAGTAGCTAACATATTCCTGAAGAATAAGATAGATTTAATGGTTTGTGTTTCATCGGTAGATTATTAATAAATCAGAAAAACTAATGCAAAGTCGATATTAATAATTAATTCCATTATTTTTTTCATTATTTTTTTTCAGATAAATTAATGCAAAGTCATTATTTTTTTTCAGAAAAATTAATGCAAAGTCGATAATTAATAAACTAATGCAAAGTCCAAAAACATTTGAAGAACATAGTCTAAATAAATCAGAAAAAAAAAAGAGGAGAGAGGGTAATTAAAGTTTTTGTTTTGCTGTGGGGCCTACTAATCCTGAAATCTAGCAGCCAATAGGAAGGCTCTAAATGTTTCAGGATTAGTATATAGTAGATTACCGTTCTTTATTAAGTACTCCTAGTAACGTAGTAATTGTGTTAACTTATTAACACGGCGCAACCGCGCAAGGTTGTTATTGCTTAATTAACATTTGGAAGACTAGCTAGGGCATGCACTTAAGCATGATTAATAGAGATTGTGCAATTAGTGGATTTTCTTTTTATATAATATAATGATGCTCATATGTAGTATTAGTACGTGTATTAGTCGATGAATCAGTCGGCGGCTGTTTGTTTATCTTATGTTAGCTTTTTTAATACTGGTAAGTATATTGGTCGCTGAGTGGATGAACGATTTAAATTTGGATCCATCTTTGGAAATGGCGTTCACACTTTCAATAAAATAAAATAAAATTCATTTCGAGTCTCAATCCTCCTTTAATAGTTTTTTATATCAAAAGACTACTTTACATGAAAAAATATGTATTGTACAATAAGAGTGAAGTTTGTTATATTGCATATCATGCATGCTAATATAAGTAGCAATACTATTCGATCATAATTAAGTTACCTACCATTTTCACGAAGACAAATTATCATATTCATAAAATTTAAATAATCGAATTATCTTAAAATAACATAGTTGCTAAAAATAGAACTAGCTTCTGGCAACGGTTGCACTATATATAGTGATTAAAATTTGGATACAATTCCCAGAGATTCGAGGTTAAAGGCTTACTAATACGAGCAATTTCTTGGGATCTATCATTATTTATTCCTTGACATTATGTTTTCTAGAGTTTGAGTTTGCATCGCCTAAAGAGAGTGGTTGACCTGATATATATTTACAGGCTTTTCGATGTAATTGTGTTACTTCATCATAAACAATAAAAGTGGCCCAAAAAAGAAGTAAATACGCAGTAGTCAATACTTTGTAACGAAATGTCGACAGATGTATTAAAACACACTTTTATAACCTCAACTAATTACTCTTATTATTTTCAATCCAATGTCTAAAAAGTGATATTCCGGAACTTTTTTTTGTGTGAAACCCGTACTATCTCAATTAGGTTTTTAGGTGCATGGGGTGTAGGTAGCTCCCTTTGAGTGGAAATAATTATATATTCCACAGTTACTTATAAAATTGCCACGTTTGCAAAAAATTATAATGATATACGATAAAGACGGTAAATATGTTTTAAAAAAAAAGTACGAAGAGCATAATAACTATTCCGTAGTTAATTATTACTAACTTTTACATAGTGATATAGTACTTCATCCAATTCATGGAAATGCGGCATATTTCATTTGTTAACTATTCATTAGAATCGCCTCATTTACATTTTGGTTATTATGTCTTTGTTACGATATGTACTCTACTTTATTGGTAAGACTTGTCAGTTCACTCACAAGTCCCAACATTAGTATGTATATTTGTGCAAAAAGTAAATGAATCATTTCTAAAGAATCAGATGGAGTACATTTTTGACATGACAGGACCGCATGCTGGAAATTTGCCAAATTTTTACGTAAACAAACAAGAATTTTTTTTAATAAAACACATACTCGGTACGAGTAAATATAAATTATACGACTACTCCTTAATAATGAACGAACCTTTTTTTTAGTGTGAAACGATCTTAGTTTAACCACCTTATGATTTACGGAGTATAAACCAATTCAATGAAACGGCCATTGGTTTTGTAGCTACCTGAAAAACAAAGGACCTAATTTTTAATATAAACGAGGATTATTAGTCAAAGTCACTTAGATTATTAACCCGATTACGAAACATCGTCGACGTTTTATAAAACATCGTCGACGTTTTTCATAAAAAAGACCGTCACTACCCTTTTCCTTTCTCTCACTTCAATTCTTCTCTTTCACTCTCCTCTCCTCTCCCTCTCCCGTACAACCACCCCCACCACGACCCCACCACCACCAGCACCACCACGACGCCCCACTACCGCCGTCCACCACCACCAGTAGCCACCACCACCGTCGACAACACAACCGGCCAAAGGTAAGTTTTGATTTTCTTTTTATTTTTGAAATCGTTTTTACATTGAAATATGTTTAATTGCAATAGGTCTTGCTTGCGACGGATCGGATCTTGTGACGAGTATTTTGTGAGAGGAAATGGGTAGAGGGGACAAGGTGGGCACCCCCCATGTGCTTCTCCACTCACCCTTGATGGGTATTTTGTGAGAGAATATGGTATCCGTCTTAAGCTTGTGACGGATAGTGTCCGTCACAAATGAGAATTTGTGGTTTAATTGATATGAATTTGGTGGTGTATATGTTTAAATGTTATGAATTTGTTTATGTATATATGTTTAATTGATTTGAATTTGTGAAATTTGGATTAAAGTTGTTGGATACGGTTTTTTGTTTTATGTTGTTGAAGACGGCTTTTTTAGTTGATTTTGTATGTTGGAAATGTAATATGGCGAAATTTGTGGAAGTAGTGAAAGAGGATTATTAGATTTTTGTTGTCGGAAGACGGTTTTTGTTGGTGGTATTGAAAAAAGACGGAAAATTGGACGTTGGTCACTAGGACCAACGTCTGGGCTGGACGTTGGTCACTAGCACCAACGTCTGGGCTGGACGTTGGTGTTGGTGACCAACGTCCAGGGTAGACGTTGGTCATCAACACCAACGTCCAGCCCAGACGTTGGTGCTAGTGACCAACGTCCAGCCCAGACGTTGGTCATTAACACCAACGTCCAGCCCAGACGTTGGTGCTAGTGACCAACGTCCAGCCCAGACGTTGGTCCTAGTGACCAACGTCCAACATGCCTTTGATTTTCTTTTATTGCGTTGTTTTCGATGGTTTTGAATGTTGACGATGATTTTGAATGTTAACGATGATTTTTATCAAATATGTTTATATGTTTACGATGGTTTTGATTGTTGACGATGATTTTTATTATATTCGTGTAAAATGATTATTATCATATATGTATGATACGTTTTATTTTCGTTATTTGAAATGTTGTTTGTAATGATTTTATTTTATTTGGTCGATTGTTGTATTATTTTATATGCAGATGGATAAAGAAAAAAACATTATGGTGGTCCCTGATCGTACGAAAGGCCGAAAAGTGACGGCATCTAAGCGGCGCTTATCCGGTGTGCGTCAAGCGGGAGTTGTCTTTCGTCCTACTCAGTCAGAGGGTACGGACGTTACCCTACGCCCCCGCCTGCTGGGAGCGAGACAGTTTTTCCGTCAGTTTTTTATAGGTTAGAGGCCGTTGATGATGGTAATGTTGATGGCGGTTCAGGATCTGAGTCGGAGAAGGCGGCAGAGCAGCCCGATAACGAGTGTTTTGTAGAGAACCAGGTAGCTGAACCAAGAGGTAAGAAGGTGGTACAGGTTGGTAGAGGACGATATGTGCCGGTTAGTCAGGGTTCATCTAGCACGGGGAGGAAGAAGACGAAGAGGGATTTGTCTTGGCGTCTTAGTGGCGTGGTTGAGGGAGGACCGGTTCACCTCAACGTCTTACGTAGTTTTGGTGGGCACGTGGCTTATAAGAGTTGGACGGAGGCCAAGCCGGCGAGAACGTGGCTCAAGTGTTACGAGAGGCCCGGTTGTATGGAGGCTATGAACGGGATGAAGGTGCCGGAGCTGGTTGCCCGGAGAGTTAGTGAGAGTGGGCTTGGTGTTTTGATGAGTTGTGTGACCACCGGCATAGATGAAAATCTATGTAGTGCATTTGTAGAGAGGTGGCAGCCGGATACTAACAGTTTCCATATGCCTTTTGGAGAGATCACTATCTTATTACATGATGTTCAGCGTATTCTAGGGATAAAGGTGAGTGGCGTTAGGGTTTTTGTGGAGGGTATGGTGGAGCAGGAGGAGGGTAGCACGAGGGATGATGCAGGCTTGAGGGAGAAGATGGCTACTTTATTTGGGCTGGCTTTTCAGGATGTCGAGCCACCATATTATAGGAGTGGTGGGTTGTCGACCCAGAAGTTGAGGGAGGTTGTGGAGACGGGTCGCCATGATGAGTCGCTAAGGGCGTACTTGATGTTGTTGGTTGGACAGACATTGTTCACGGACAAGTCTAGTGATAGGGTAGTGGCCCGGATGCTTCATTTGTTTGATGACTTGGATAGTTTTGGTGAGTATGCTTGGGGGGCTGCGACATTGGCGTACTTGTACCGTCAGTTGGGTATGGCGTCGCGGAGAGATGCTCGTGGGCTTAGCGGTTGTTTGTCGTTGCTGCAGGCTTGGATATATGAGTATTTTCCCCATTTCCGACCTCATGCAGGATACTATGTTGAGGGTAGACCATTGGTGGAGGCTTGGTCACGGGTTCCTAGGTTTAAGGGGGAGGAGAAGATTCTAGATGAGCACCGTCAGAGGCTAGACGGGCTTAGGGCGGAGCATATCCGTTGGACCCCTTACGGTGTTGGTTCACATCGGTCATGTAGGACATCGCTTTATTCGGGGTTGATTAGATTTCTTGATGTAGTAGAGCCATATCAGCCTGACCGTTTTTTGCGTCAGTTTGGGTATGTCCAGCCTATCCCGACCGCTATGATTACGCCAGCTGTTGAGCATCGTCCGCCTTCACCGAAGGCGGGTTATAGGTTGTATTATGGGGAGTTTCCTGATTCGGAGTGGGGGCTCCCAGAGGCTCGGATTGTTTTGAGAGACCGTTCACACCCAGTCACGATGCCGTTTGACACGGTCGATCGTTACATGACATGGTACACGAAGTCCTCCCACCCGTATTTCTTTCCTCCTGGCCGTCGTACCAAGTTTTCTACGGTGCCTCTTTTGGATGAGCCGGAGTTCGGTAGAGCTCTTGCATGGAGGTTCTCACTTATCTACAGACAGCCTACTCAGCAGGCGATGACATCGTGTGTTCAGCGGTTGGTTACAGATATGGCCGGCTACTTCAGGAACCCGGAGGACGACGACGACGACGATGTAGGACATGATGACGTTTGATTATTTAGTTATGTTTTATTTGTTGTATTGTGTTTCTACGGATAATTTTAGATTATTTTATGTTTGAATTATGTAATGGTACTTTTATTTTTATTATTATTAGTTTATGTTTTGAATTATGTAATGGCCAAAACATGAAAACCCTAGCATTTCCTCTATATAAACCCTTTACCCAACAAATTATTTCCACACAACTCACTATCTTCTCTCTACTCTTAAAATATATTACCTCTATTATCCTATACTTTAATCATGGTGATGACTAACATACAACTAGTAAATTATTATCAGAATAAAATTAACGAGATAGTTAACGAGTTTCCCTTACTATTCGACCGCCTAATGATTGTGTTGAATAATCATGTACTTAATAATTTCATAAGTCGTGGCAATCCTCCTCTATCATCGCTTCAACTAATGCATGGACCTATTTACGGTCTCAACAACCCTTCCATTCATCCTATGAACGTAACTGAAGGTATCATTACTTATAATCTGTTGTCAAATTTTTCTAATCAATCAAGTTTGTGACATTATTAACCAGATTAATTTTTAAATCCAGAAAATGTCATCCTGAAGCGAAATGAGTGGGAGAAAGTGAGGTTGGAGATAGTTGAACTGTTCAAGAGGTGTTTAACAGTTGTCCCATATAGGACCTTACACTCTCTATGTGAAGGGGACGGCCGGATGTTCGTGGGGCCATTTCAGAGTCTTAAAACCTATGAAATGTATGTAACTTACATAGAGGAGGAAATTTATAGGCCTAATGGTTCTTCATCCGAAGGATATTCAACTGATTAAGTGTTAATGTAATGTATTTAACGCTGATTAATTGTTGGTTCTGCACTTGATCGTTGTAATATTTATCAGTTTTTAATTAATGAATAAAGTCGTCAGTTGAGTTGTCACATCATTTCCGGAACTTTATTAAAGTGGTCAGTTGAGTTGTCACATCATGCTCAGAACTTTATTAAAGTCGTCAGCTTTATTAATGTATGTCAGCTTTATTCGAGTACTTTCTTAATGTATTTCAGCTTTATTCGAGTATTGTCAATTTTAGTTAATAAAAAAAAAATTGAGATAAAAGAAGAAAAATTAATACATAAATATCCATCAATTACACAAGTACAACAATCAAGACTTATCCCTTCTTGTGCGACGCACTCTAGGTGTCGTTCCCATACATGTGTGCCAATTTTCGAAATTTGTCTTGTACAAATCTTCATAGTGTGCAACATTTTGTTCTCTATACCCCGCCCAAGTCATCTCTATTGGAGGCATTGGAACTTCTTGAGGTGGTCCACTACAATGCAACCGCATCCAATGTTGGTGGTGATTTAAAATCCACAAAACACCATATGGGACCGGACTTTGAGGACAACTTCTTAAAGGCAAAAATGTACTACATTGCCATGTACTCGGACTAGACGGGGCCTTACCTATGACACAAATTGCCCAGTTAAACAACGATGCGAAAACATAAAGATCAACGTCATGCATCCAATGTTCTTGACCACAACCGGTGTTGTTGGAAAATTCAATGCGCCTCAAAGTGTTGTCAAACATAGTAAAACCATTATCTGTGACGTAGGCCGCATCAAAATAATCCTTGTACACCTCAAAACCCCTAATCTCTCGAGCACACCATTCTCGCATCACTAGATGGTCAGTTTCTCGACCACGGACAGCATGAGACAATACTCGAAAACCACAATGACCATCATCACCTACATCCACCCAACCATCAAAAAAACACCACATCTCCTCCGGGACCCCCCATCTTTTATTCCAGCTTGACAAAGGACCCCTAGTGTAAGCCAATTCCAAAGGTGCACCGACCCTCACCTCATCAAAATCACCAACTGTTGTTTGTTGAGTGGTCGTCGATCCATCTGAACCAGGTGTCCCAAACTTCCTCTTTACATGTTCAAAAAATGACTTGTTCCTAGTAGTAGATCCTCTTGGTCGACCTTTGGGGTTTTCTCTAACAGGGGGTGGCAATACGTACTCGTCTTCCGGATGAAGAAAGGTGCGCATCTTCTCAATAAAAGTTCTCTTACTTGCCGGATCACTACTCCTCATTTCATTGACGAGCTCTTCAAAGGCATCACCATCGTTTTTCGGCATTGTGTCATCATTGCCATACTCCAATGTCCTCCAAAATGAATGAACTTGATCAAGGTGAACTCTCTCATCATTGTTTTTCAAACCAACCAAAAGACAAGCACAAGGTAAGCCATGAGTAGTTCTTAAAGCACAACCGCATCCATTTACCAACCCGATCCCTAACTCAATTCCCCTCTTAGTTTCATTTTCCATAATCCCGATGGCTTTTAAGGACACCTTTCCTTTCAACAAAGAAAACAAATGAGATGTATGACGAGGTTTACTTCTTGACTCCTCGAGCTCTGTTCTTATTTTGGAGTGTTGTCCTTCGAGCATAGAATGAATACGGGACCACATAGTATCAAGGGTTAGACTAGAACTTTTCAACCAAGCCTTCAAAAGAGAATGAGAGGACTCCACCCGGGAAGTAGCCGTGTTTCCAAGATGGAAATACCGGTTCGTGTAGCATAATACGAACCCTGTTGAGTACGAGCCCCATGTTTTTGCCGCATAAGTCGCCACTACCATCCAATTTTTACAAAAGGCGGCCCAACGCAACTCGTACTCATCCTTGGTAGTAGCATTTATCACTCCATTCCAACCATGCTCTTCATTGCACATGATTTGCTTTGTGCGCCACTCATGCTTTGACCATGATTGTGCTTTGCTCTCAACAGCACGGTTCAAGTGCCAACGACATAACAAGTGAGATGTAAGAGGATAGACGGACCGTAGAGCCGCGATCAAACCCAACTCCCGATCAGTGACAAACGCTGAAATAGATGCTTCGGTGAACTCGAGAAGCATTCCCAACTTCTTCAATAACCATTTGTACCCATCTTCCGACTCAGAAGGAATCAATACACAAGCAATCAAGAATGAAGATCCACATGGTGTGACACCAACTAGCTCAACGAGTGTCATCTTGTACACATTGGTCTTGTATGTCGAATCAATAAGCACAACATGTGGATAGGTACGAAACAGCTTCACGGCTTCCGGATGAGACATGAAAACATGAGAAAGCTCACATGTCTCGGGATTCTTCTCATGCCAATGCACATATTTCGCTTCTACAGCTAAGGACAACATTTGTTGAGCGGGATTTCGATTCCCTCTCATTTCACGCCTCAGCTTGGTTGTCTCACTATATATTTGGGTGCTTGAGGGTTGCGGTTTTTCCGGGGTTCTTTGATGAAGACCGTTTTTAATATCTCTCGGGGGAATCGAGGCCCGGATTTGTTGTTTCACATACTCTTTCTCTTCTTCAGTTAAACCCGCAAAATGCCTATGTCCATCCTTGTACTTTACCAACTTGTGGTTGTGCTTCCCAAAACCAACGGCAATCACAATGTTCCATAGTATCTTGGGTTTATCCTCCAATCCCCGAAACTTGTTTTGCACGGCTCGAATACGAAATTTGCAATCACATTTAGGTGAACCGGATTGTTTCCTAGGATTATCGGGATCATACTCTCCCGGTGGCCTCCCGTACCTAGAACAACGCAAATATGAACAAGTCGGGTTCGCTACGGTTTTTCGCTCCATTAGTTGCTTTCACCAATGCAAACCCATTAGCAAACGCTATCTTTTGTGCCCAATCAAACGCTTCGTCACGAGTATCAAATCCTATATCCGTCACAAATAAAGGGTTGAAATCGAACCCGTTATCGACAAATTCCTCAAATGAATCCTGTTTACAAGCGGAAATTACATTAAAACTTAAAAAAACCATGCGAAAACACGAGAAATTACTCGAAAACACGAAAATACGCAAGCAAACTTAAAAAAAAACGTTGCAGCATATACATAACGTCCACAATGGACGTTGATCTATATATATAACGTCCTACCTAGACGTTGATATGGGGTGTCAACGTCTAGGGCAAACGTTATACACATAGATCAACGTCCATATTGGACGTTGGTGATGAGCACCAACGTCTACAGCAGACGTTATTCATTGAGAATAACGTCCAGTTTGGACGTTGAAAGGGAGTATCAACGTCTATATGAGACGTCATTATTGATCATCAACTTCTATATTGGACGTTGGTTCTTCATATCAACGTCCAATATAGACGTTACGTACCCTAAATCGTCCAAAACCCTCATGAATTCGGTATAAAAGCTATAAGTCGACTACAAAAGGGTGTTCAAGAATCAACAAATGTCATAGGCTAGTAACGGAACACTAACAAAGAGAGCAATGGAAACCGTCTTTCAAATTTACGTTAATGGAAAACTAAAGAAACTAAACAAAAATTACGTTAAAGAGTATGCATAACGTACCGATGATTCATTGTCCGCCATTGACTACCGTTTAATTTGATATGAAAACCGTCTTTCAAATTTTTGTGGAAGTTGTTTAGATTAGTTTATGAGATTTTTGAATTTTAGAGAAAAAGTTAGAGAGAGGAAGGAGAGAAAAGGGTAGTAGTGGTCTTTTTTTTAAAAAACGTCGACGATGTTTTATAAAACGTCGACGATGTTTCGCAGCCCCCATTATTAATCAAGAAATTAATTACGCAAAGGTAAAAAACAAAAAAAATATGGTGAACTAACTAGATTTTTATAGTAGTTGAACGTAATTGTTCAAAGGTAAAACGTCAAAAAATAATCACGTTGAGGGACGAACAAAAAGAGAAATCAAGTAGTTGGAACCGTGAAAGGTAGTAAATTATCCGCTCCTAGATTTTATGTTTTTTTTGCACCATTATTAGTGGAAAATATATTAATTTTAAGATTTCAAAACATTTTGCATTATATTAGTATTTATTGTTCTAAATTTCTTTAGGGAGTGTAATAGTTAAAATCGGGTACGACATGTGGTCGGACACAGGGTCGGAGGAGGCTAGTTCACATGACATGTAAATACGCTTTCCTCGATGATTATTGAGTATTAATCCTACATATGGATCGACCCTGTGATCCAATCCGTTCAGACCATAATTGCGTGTTTCATCAATTATTATTGTTGTTGTTGCTGCTGTTGCTGCTATTACTACTCCACTTTAATCCATACCAAACTATCCATATGAATTTTAAAGGTTGTCTATTTATATGCCGATGTTT
>JAIUZE010036500.1:0-11933 GCA_022085475.1 Heliosperma pusillum | reverse complement strand
GTATTTTGTTTTATCTTAAATTGTTGTTTTGTAAACAGTTATTTTCTTAAACTCCTTACTCAGCTTTGTTGACGTCCTTAATGTTTTGGGTGTTCCCCTTCTGGAACCTGTACCTCTTTATTGTTTTGGGGTATAGTTGCAGGTTCAGATAGAGTTGGAAGTACAGCTGGAGTCCTTAGAAGTCGAAATGTGTTAACTGCTTCCGCTGTCATATTGTAATATGTAGTCTTATTACGGCTGTACTTTGGGAACTTTGTATATTGATTATAACGTCTCGGTATTTTTGGCAAGTTTTGTATATAAACAATCGTTTAAATTTAGCCAAAAATTCAGGGTTGTTACAACTCTCTTTTAATTAACCTTTAGGTGATCCTACTTATATTCCCATAATACCCCTCCTTTTTAGAGGTTTTCTTAAAACTTGTGCTCCCTCCCATGTAACCTTTGGTTTGGATAGGAGTATTACTTTACCGGTTTATATAAGATAAAGCTATTGTCTTTTCCTATGTATTATATTTTTGTTTATTCTAACCGTTTGACACGTTTTAAATTTAGGACAGATAATGTCATATTAAGCTTAAGACTGATAGTGTCATCTTAATGAAAAATTGTATTAAAATTTTATGATACACGAAAAATATAAGTCATGGGTAGTCTAGTAAATTTGTCTTTCGTTTCTAATTCCCAAGGCATATAGCCCATATAAGGGTATTTGGTAAGTTGTAATGATCTACTATCAAATAATTTTATGATATGATCATTTGTCTAATGAAATCCAGATGAGTATTCACTACATTCCATTAATCGGGTACCCTATCAGTTATCGTAATTAAAGAGATGCATTTTCTATTCTTTTTAATTTTGTCTTATGGTTGCATAAAATACTTAATTTCGCTTTTTTCGTGTGATTCCTTTATAATATTAACTAGTTTTTAATTAATAATTTACTTTTGTTTGTTGTTGTTGTTGTTGGTGGTGAGATAGAGGACGATTAAGGGTGTTGGTGAGGGACATGTGACTCAGTCCAGGATGGCTGACTTCGTGCTCGGACATACGGTGGTTAATGCGGCTCAATGCAAATGTACCAAGTATCAGGGCTTATGTACGACAATGAGTTATTGTCTCTTTCTTCTTCTCTTTACTTGGTGATTTAGATTTGGTGGTTGTTGCCTTGCTTAAACGAATTCATAAAATCGTTGTGTCCCACGATGACGGGGCTCGCGTTCCAACTCACATTTTTATTAGGGTTAGTTTTTCTATTGCAAAAGAATTGGGATCCCACATTGTTTCTCGGCTACCCGCTAATTTCTTTTTTAAAAAATTAAGCTCAATAAACGTTGCGTTAATAATAGTGTGTTTAGGGTGTTGACTCTCGCTGTGGCCGACGTCAAGTAGGGTTTGTTGGGTTTCTTTTTCTGCGTTGTTGGACCAATTTGATAGTTTTGATAATGACATGTGTTTACGTAATAATATGTTTTTACTCGATATATCATATGCGTGTAATTGTGTGTTTTAGTCTTATTATAGCTAGCAACAATTATGAAAAGAAAGATCAAAGTTAGACATAACTTTGATAAAGTATGTGAGACAAAGTTATAACAACTTCAGGAATATCTTTGGAAGTGAACATGGAAGTTATAGATAACCAGGTATAACTTTAAAGAAAATCGCTTCAAACAAGATCTACATCAAACTACACGAGACTCGAGATGGAGGGTCTTTGTGAACAAGATGAAGAGATGATCCGTATACTGAAGATCTTTGTGAAGATTAGATAGTATAGGTCGTCATTCGGTAACTATTCCATTCGAGAGATTTTATGTTCAAAAGTTATAGCTTTAGTCTATGACTTTGGATGATAAAATATTGATGCAGGATTTTGGAAATAAAATGTTTTGAAATGTTTTCAAAAGTGAAAGAGTATTTTTATATTTATCAATTATTTTAATAGAGAATATATTTATGAGATTCTATTGGTTAGTAATACAACTTATGGGTTGTCATGCTATCTAGGATTTCTAATATATTCTATCTCAATTTGTTGTTAACCTAATTAGCCCACCTAGTGGTTGAGCCATCTAGGGTTTCGTGAAAACCTAGTTTGTGCCACCTAGGGATTCGTGCTCCTAGGGTTTCGTGAGCTAGAGGATTTCGGCCAATCTAAGTTGTTTCCTTGGTTTACCTAATCTAGGATTCTACTATATCTTTACAACAATATTTTGAGATATTAAGATAAATATATTTCTATAAGATAAACCAAATAATATTTTGAGATAAAGATATTTCTAAAAGATAAGCAAATATTATTTTATGATAAGATAAGTATCTTTATTAAATATTATACTAGGGTTTTAGATCTACTATGATTCTTCTACTATAAATACTCATTCACATACAAATTGTAAAATACACGAAACACACTACATTCACACGGCTACATATTTTACTTGTGCTGATTTTCCAAAATCGTTTTAAAGCAAACCTTTGAGCAAATCATTTATTATTTTTTAGAGTTGTTTTTACAACGAGTCGTGCATCAATTATTATCAAACGCTTGAGTGGTGAAATAGCGCTTATTAGATACTGTACATCAGATAAGCTTACAATTTCCGGGAATTGTGTGAGTTATATTGACTTATTTATTAGCGTAAGATAGTATAGAGTATTTAGCGATACTCAACTTGAGTTATAATCATAGTGTTGATTATACGAGTGGGTTGGTAATTTTTGTAATCCGTAGAAAGATACTAAAAGTTATTAATCGAGAATAGTGGACGTAGGTTTCAACGTGTGAAACTGAACCACTTCAAAAATCGTGTGCCTCTCTCTTATCTCTTTATTTTTCGTTATTTCGTTATTCGCGCTTACTTTGATTAATTGATTAGTTGATTTTAATTCATAAGATCAAATAATTAATTACATATCATATAAATCGAAAAAGTGGGGCTAGTTTTTAATACTCAATTCACCCCCCCTCTTTCGTATTCGATCAATAGACTCTACAATTGGTATCAGAGCCTCGTGCTCTTGATTGCCTGACAGCAAGGAGTCTGATCCATTTATCTTTTTATTTTTATTTATTTTCCGCTGCATTTATTTTTATTTTAATGGATTCCAAACATCTGAAGTGTCCCGTATTCGATGGGAAGAACTACAGTCTATGGAAAAATATGATGACCCATTTCATAAAGGGTAACGATTGGGAGTGTTGGCTAATCATTAAGAATGGTCCTAATAAGATCATGCTTGGAACAGCCACTGACACTTCTATCGAAAAGAAAGAAGATGACTATGTTGAGGCAGATTATAAGAAAGCTGAGAAAACTTCAAAGGCTATTAGTCTAATGCAAAACGGCATGACCCATACTCAATTTGATCGTTTCTCATCTAGTTCTACTGCCAAGGAAATATGGGATGGTCTTGAGTTAGCTTATGAGGGGACAACTGTTGTCAAAAAGCAACGCATAGCTCTACTTATGCGAAAATACGAATTGTTCTCTATGGAACACAATGAATCGCTTGACAGCATGTCCACTTGCTTCTCTAGTATCATTAATGAATTGAAAAATCTTGGAAAAACTTTTGACTCCGAAGGAAATTGCCAGGAAGATCCTTAGAAGTCTATCTAAACGATGGAGACCTAAGGTGACGGTAATTGGGGAATGTAAAGACCTATCTGACCTATCTTATCAAGAGCTACTTGGAACCTTAATGGCTCACGAAATCACTCTTGATGAAGATGAGGCAAATGATAGTAATAGCAAGAAGGTGGCTTTACAGGCCGAATCTAGTGAAAGACAAGATTCGGATCTTGAAGATGAAACTGTGTTATTTGCTAGACGTTTTAAGAAAAAGTTCTTTAATAAACCACAAGGGAAAACGCTTAACAATAACACCAACAAATATTACAAGAAGCCAATTGAGTCAAAAGGGTCTCTTTCTAGTCGTGGTTGCTTCAAATGTGGGGATAATGATCACATGATCAAAGATTGCCCCACATGGAAGAAAATCAAAGACAAAAATCAACGAGACAAAACCAAGAAGGAATTCAAGCAAGTGATGATGGCTTATTGTTGGGGAGATCTCGACACAGAGGACGACGAGTCAGAGGAAGAGGAAGTCGCCAACTTGTGTCTAAGCAACGTCAGTCTTAACCTAATTTCTGACAGTGACAATGAAAGCGAATCCGAGATGTGTCTTGTTGGCAACTCAGATTCAGAACCAGATTCAGAAGATGACGAAGAGGTTAGTCATCTTGAACTTAAAAAGCAAGTTAAGAATTTATATAAGAAGTCTTTAATTAAGTATTTTGAAGAAGCCTTAGATCATTGTCATGAGCAGAGTCTTGAATTAAAAGATCTTAAAGAACAAATTCTTGACATTGCTGAGGAAAACCAACTTCTTAAGGCCAAAGCTAAAAAGCTCAAGTCTAAAGTTATGGCAACTTCAGCTATAACTTCAGACAAGACAAATGTTGAGAAAGAAGCTCTTGAGTCTAAAGTTATAGCTAATAAAGCTATAATCTCAGAGTTGAAGCTCAACATTAAGCATCTTCAAGCCAAAATTATAGCTAATGAAGCTATAACTTTAGAATTGAAGAAAGTCAATGAGCTTTTGCAATCTCAAGCTAAGGCAAAGGAAGTTGTTATTCTTGATCATGAGAAAGTAAACTCTTTTCTTTCTCAGCAATTGAAAGATTTGAAGGCTGAATTCTCCCAAGCCAAAAGTCAACACAATGAGGAGAAACTTATCTTGAACAAACGTTTCAATGATTTTCGTGAAAATTTCAAAAAGAACAATCCCTCAAATACTCGAATGTAGATCATTCGTCGTGTGAAAAAGAAATTTAGTCTTTGAAGGAATTGCTCCTACATGCACGAAAAGTTCATGATAAATGGGAAGCAAGTCAGAAGGTCTTAGACTTCCTTACCGAACAGTCTAACAATAACATGAAGATGGGTCTAGGTCATGAATGCTATAGTCGTAGAGACCATGATAAGTGCAAATCCACTCCTTCTGACCGTGATTTTAGAAGAAGGAAGTACGTCAATCTTTCAGAATATCTGATTTGCATTTATTGTGGTCACAATGGTCATGTTAAAGATAATTGTGTTAAATATGTTAACGACAACAAAAATCAAACTGATTTTGTGAAAGAGCATGACGTGTCTAGTGAGTCCGAATCTGAACCTCAACGTGATGAGGTTAGAAATAATGAGTTTAGATGGTTTTATGACATGGCTTTCGATTACACATCTGTACCTTCAAAATCTAAACCTAATGTGAATCAGAAGCAGTTGTTTAAACCTAATGTGCGTCACAACAATAACAAACAATATAATAAACCTAGCAAACCCTATCCTAAAAAGAAAAGAATTGTCAAACAGGTATGGGTTAGGAAGGATCAAATACATAGAGTCACTAACCACAAAGGACCCAACTTAGCGTGGGTACCTAAAAGCTGTATTTGATTCTCTTGCAGGTAATAGTGAAAGAAAATAATCTATGGTATCTCGACAGTGGATGTTCGAGACACATGACTGGAAACAAGAATTTATTTCTTTCACTAGAACCCTTCAACGGTGGAAAGGTCACCTTTGGAGACAACAAGAAGGGCAACATAATCGGTGTAGGTAAGATTGGTATATCTTCTTCACATGCTATCAATAACGTATATCTGGTAGATGGCCTTAAGCATAACTTGCGAAGTATCTCTCAACTATGTGACAAAGGCAACAAAGTCGTTTTTCATTCAAATGTTTGTCGTATCATAGTTGAAGGCACTAGCAATGTTATCTTAGAAGGCTTACGTAAACGGAACGTGTATATGATTGATTTAAACAAAGTCACTACAAGTTCCTTTACGTGCATGAAAGTCACAGTGGATGATTCATGCCTGTGGCAATAAGAGGTTTGCACACATCAGTCCAACAATTCTAAAGAAACTTAAATCGTGGGATTTAGTTGAGGGTTTAGCCTCAATCAAATTCGAACAAGAAAAGATGTGTGACTCATGTGCCCGTTGTAAACAAGTTAGATCTTCATTCAAACCGAAACGAGTAGTAAGTACAGAACGTCCACTTGAGTTGGTACACATGGATTTGTGTGGACCTATGAAAGTTAGAAGCCGCGGGGGATCAAGGTACGTATTCGTCCTAGTCGACGACTACTCCAGGTATGTATGGCCTATCTTTCTATTTACTAAAGATGAAACTTTCGATGAGTTTGTAGTACTAATGAAGCTCGCCCAAAATAAGTATGATAAAAAGTTAGTTTCCATTCGTACGGATCATGGCACCGAATTTGATAATCAACCTTTTATAGAATATTGTAGGGAGAATGGTGTAGGACATAACTTTTCTGCACCACGAACCCCACAACAAAATGGTGTCGTGGAACGTATGAATAGAACATTAGAGGACATGGCCAGCACTATGCTTTTGTGTAGTGGCCTTCCTAAGAGCTTTTGGGCAGAAGCCATAAGTACTGCATGCTATGTGCACAATAGAGCTATGATTAGACCAATTCTCAAAAAGACTCCCTATGAACTTTTAAGAGGGAGAAAACCCAATATAGCTCACCTTCGGTGCTTCGGGAGTAAATGTTTTGTCCATAATAATGGAAAAAGTAATTTAAGCAAATTTGATCCACGAAGTGACGAAGCTGTGTTTGTTGGCTATTCTAATCATAGTAAAGCTTTTAAAGTTTTTAACAAAAGAACTTTGTGCATAGAAGAAACTGTTCATGTTGTATTTGATGAAGACAATGTGCCTGAGCAAGTTGAACAGAATGAAGAAGAAGACATGAATGATCCAGACTTTCGGCTTTCAAGGGATGACGCGCCAGAGACTGATGAAGAAGTTATTGAAGGAATCAATAATGAACTTGACAAATCCGCAAATGAAATTGAACAGAGAACTGAGACAATTGTTGATGATACGAATGTCTCTTCTCAAAACAAGGAAAAGGAAACTGAAGTTATAGCTGATGATGCTATAACTTTGAACCAGAACCAAGATGGTGTAATTGAAGTTGTACCAACTTCAGCTATAACCCTAGAGTCCAACTCAGGGGGAACCAATCTTGATTCTGAATCATTTGAGGAAAGTGATAGTTCATCAGATGATGATGAGCCTAGGAACTCTAAGAAATGGAAATATAAGAGTTCTCATCCTATGGATTCTATCCTAGGAAGTTTGAATAAGGGAGTTCAAACGAGGCGAACACTAAATAACTTTTGTTCATTCTATTCTTTTCTGTCTACCATAGAGCCTACCAACATAAAGGAAGCTCTTGCAGAATCCGACTGGATTATGGCTATGCAAGAGGAGCTTCAACAGTTCGAACGTAATAAAGTATGGCACCTTGTGCCACGACCTCCTAATCGAACTGTGATTGGAACTCGATGGGTATTCAGAAATAAATTGGATGATTCAGGAGTTATAGTTCGTAACAAGGCTCGATTGGTCGTTCAAGGTTATAATCAACAAGAAGGAATTGACTATGACGAGACATTCGCTCCAGTAGCAAGACTTGAAGCTATTCGCTTGCTCATCGCCTTCGCAGCTCACAAAGGAATGAAATTATTCCAAATGGACGTTAAGACTGCATTTCTTAACGGTTATTTGGAAGAAGAGGTTTTTGTTGACCAACCTCCTGGATTTTTGAATAGCAAGTTTCAAAACCATGTTTTTAAACTCGATAAAGCTTTATATGGTTTGAAACAAGCGCCTAGGGCTTGGTACGACAGATTGTCAAAATTTTTATTACAAAACAATTTTAAAAGAGGATCTGTCGACAAAACCCTATTCCTAAAATCCGAGGGGTCTGATTTACTTGTTGCTCAAATTTATGTAGACGATATTATTTTTGGTTCTACTAACAATAAATTGTGCAAGTACTTTTCAGATCTTATGACCTCTGAATTTGAAATGAGCATGATGGGAGAATTGAAATTCTTCCTAGGACTGCAGATTCAACAAACAAAAGAAGGCATAAAGATTCACCAACAAAAATATGTCAAGGAGCTAATCAGAAAATTTGGTATGGAAAACGCTCATCCAATGGACACACCTATGGTAACTGACAAAAAGTTGACCTTAGACGAAAATGGTAAGTCCGTAGATGAGACTACATATCGAGGTATGATTGGTTCTTTATTATATTTGACTGCAAGTAGGCCTGACATTATGTTCAGCGTATGTGTCTGTGCTAGATTTCAATCATGTCCTAAAGAATCACATATGATTGCAGTTAAACGTATCTTGAGATATTTAATTGGTACATCTAATTTATATTTGTGGTAGCCACTTGAGTGTAATTTCGATCTAGTAGGATATTCAGACGCAGATTATGCGGGATGTTCTTTAGATAGAAAAAGTACCTCTGGATTTGCTACGTTTGTTGGACCTTGCATAATTACTTGGGGCTCAAAGAAGCAAAATTCGGTTGCGTTGTCTATTGCAGAAGCCGAATATATCGCTGCAGGACTGGTATGTTCTCAACTACTATGGTTAAAGCAACAACTATATGATTACGGTGTTAATGTTGGTTGTATGCCTGTATTTTGTGATAATACGAGTGCTATTATTATTTCTAAGAACCAGCTCAGCATTCTCGTACTAAGCATATAGACATTAGACATCATTTTTTACGTGACCATGTAGAAAAGGGCAACATTAAACTCGAATTTTGTAGTACTGATGTTCAATGGGCTGACATTTTAACAAAGGCGTTAGCGAGCAGACGTTTTGAGATTTTGCGGTTGGAAATTGGTTTAATCGGTAGCAATTAAATTCATCTTATTTATTTTGTGAACCTGCGTGACTGGCTAGAATAAGACGAGATTATATGATTGTGTCCGCATATTTCATTGCTAGTATATTTGTGTTTAATATAATATATTTTACGTGAGTATCTTGCATAATTAGTGTTTTATGGAAATTGAATTATGAACCACTTATTTGCCAAAAACCTATCTTATTCACTTTCCAAAATTGAGCCAAATTCTACCCATGTATCCTATACTAGCCGAAATTCTCAACCAAAATCACCTTACCATATCTTTTTATTTACCTAATCCTATCCTTACCATATCTCACAAATATTTACCCTAGATTCCTTTTACAATATTACCCAAATTCAAAAACAAAAAAAAAAAGGAAAAAGAGGAAGAGTAGGACGGCACCTCACGTGCACTCCTACAAGAACACAAACACCTTGTATGTCTACCTAATCCATCACCATAACCTAACCAAAAATCACCCAATTTGACCCAAACCGAGTCGGGTTCGGTGCTTGAAGGTACAAAAAGGCGCCGATTAATAAAAAAAAGGGGTACAAGAGGGTGTTAGTGAAGACATAAAAAAAAAAAAAAATGGTTCGGTTGTTATGAATCCGAGAGTGGCAGATTTTTCGGAGCTTGCATCGAAATTGGATGTGTTTATGGGAAAAGTAATGGAGCGCCTTGATGCGCAAGATAAGAAAATTAATACGGTTGTTGAAAAAAAAAATTGTACAAACCGTGGCTATGGGGAATACTAGCTCTACCCGTGACCATGTCGGTTCGGGTGTGAGTAGTGAGTTGAGGTCTTGGATGACGGGTGTTGATGATTGCCTAGCAAAATTAGAGAGGAATGTTGTCGATATTCGACAAGAGATGTATAGGCAAAGGAATCGGATGCAATTCTTGGTGAGCCAATGACGTGCATTGGTGAAAAGCGGTTCGGAAATGCGTGAGGGGATGCACACTATACTTGATGCGACGGAGGCTCTTTCTTTGAAGGTTCGAAACTTCGATGTTTGCCTCACCGCCCAAGCCCTCATGTGTCGACGTGCCTTGATCGTCTTTCTACCCTCGAGTACCGCACCCGACCCGATTACATTAATCCCAACATCATCCGACAACCCAAAAAGCCTTGATCTTCTTACCTTAGCTTGTTTTGTTTCTTAAACTCTAATCCATTCGGCCCATTTGGCATTAATACTTATTTTGTGGTTTGTAGTTTTTAATTTGACATTTAATATTTGATTTCGCTCGGTATATATCGTTTTATATTGCGTATTTCGCATATCTATTTCTTGCCTTGACATGTGTTATTCTAGTCGTTTCATGTCTTTGTTCTTGTCTTTTCAATGATGCCAAGAGGGGGAAGAAATGATATGATTTGAGTCTTTGCTTAAGCTTGCTCCTTGTCAAGAATCGTTATCTCTTAAATTCTCTCAAGCTATAACTTTGGCTAAGTTGTTTTGTTCTTGCGATCAAAGTTGCTATACCTTTGGAGTGCTTTGTTGAGGGGGAACCATACTTAGTCACATTGTTAAGAAGAACTCTTGAGGAAATCATATGAGACTTGTCATCATCAAAAAGGGGGAATTTGTTGGACCAATTTGATAGTTTTGATAATGACATGTGTTTACGTAATAATGTGTTTTACTCGATATATCATATGCGTGTAATTGTGTGCTTTAGTCTTATTATAGCTAGCCACAATTATGAGAAGAAAGATCAAAGTTAGGCATAACTTTGATAAAGTTTGTGAGACAAAGTTATAACAACTTCAGGAATAACTTTGGAAGTGAACTTGGAAGTTATAGCTAACCAGGCATAACTTTAATGAAAATCGCTTCAAACAAGATCTACATAAAACTACACAAGACTCGAGATGGAGGGTCTTTGTGATCAAGATGAAGAGATGATCCGTATACTGAAGATCTTTGTGAAGATTAGATAGTATAGGTCGTCATTCGGTAACTATTCCATTCGAGAGATTTTATGTTCAAAAGTTATAGCTTTAGTCTATGACTTTGGATGATAAAATATTGCTGCATGATTTTGGAAATAAAATGTTTTGAAATGTTTTCAAAAGTGAAAGAGTATTTTTATATTTATCAATTATTTTAATAGAGAATATATTTATGAGATTCTATTGGTTAGTAATACAACTTATGGGTTGTCATGCTATCTAGGGTTTCTAATATATTCTATCTCAATTTGTTGTTAACCTAATTAGCCCACCTAGTGGTTGAGCCATCTAGGGTTTCGTGAAACCTAGTTTGTGCCACCTAGGGATTCGTGCTCCTAGGGTTTCGTGAGCTATGGAATCCGGCCTCCATAGGTTTGTTTTCCTTGTTTACCTAATCTAGGATTCTACTATATCTTTACAACAATATTTTGAGATATAAAGATAAATATATTTCTATAAGATAAACCAAATAATATTTTGAGATAAAGATATTTCTAAAAGATTAGCAAATATTATTTTATGATAAGATAAGTATCTTTATTAAATATTATACTAGGGTTTTAGATCTACTATGATTCTACTACTATAAATACTCATTTACATACAAAAAAAATTTTGGTAAAATACCCGAAACACACACATCAGCAACGGCTACATATTGTACTTGTGTTGATTTTCCAAAATCGTTTTAAAGTAAACCTTTGAACAAGATTATGATTTTTAGAGTTGTTTTTAAAAAGAGTCGTGCATCAATTCTTAGCAATCGCTGGAGGTGACATACGTATTGATAATAGACATCATTATAAGCTTACAATTCTTTTAACGGGAATTGTGTGAGTTATATTGTACTTTCTTATAGGTAAGAGGCGTATAGAGTTATTTAGCGATATCAACTTGAGTTATAATCATAGTGTTGATTATACGAGTGGGTTGGTAATTTTTGTAATCCGTAGAAAGGTACTAAAAATTATTAATCGAGAATAGTGGACGTAGGTTTCAACGTGTGAAACTGAACCACTTCAAAAATCGTGTGACTCTCTCTTATCTCTTTACTTTTCGTTATTTCGTTATTCGCGCTTACTTTGATTAATTAATTAGTTGATTTTAATTCATAAGATCAAATAATTAATTACATATCATATAAATCGAAAAAAGTGGGGCTAGTTTTTAATACTCAATTCACCCCCC
>JAIUZE010036462.1:0-13397 GCA_022085475.1 Heliosperma pusillum | reverse complement strand
ACATGATACAAAGAACATTATGAAGCGTCATTAAAGACCACGATAAGATGAAAAAGGCGAAGGCGAGAAAAGAAAACGAGGTTGAGGAAGAGACAAAGCAGATAGTAGAGTTATGAAGATATCTGAGTAAGAAAGAAAGTACGAGCTTGTAATTTCTTAAAGATCAATCTTGACAAAACATTCAAGAATGGAAATGAAAAGGAATGATGGCACGAGTAAGGGTTTAAGATTTAATCCACAAAGTTTCTCCTTTCAGACTTAGGGTGATAGCAAAGCAAATCATCCCAATAACAAAGGTCTCTTACAAGGGACCCTCGTACCACTAATCATTAAAGTAAGGTACACCTAGATTTAACAAATCGATTAGAACCCAATTCATCTATCCTTTCATAACACACGGATTCCCAAATGCGGAATTGCAACTCAAGCATAGTAACATTCCTTTAGCTCAAATATTCAACACAACCTCAAAGGTTTCAAAAACCAAAAGACTAACAAGGAATTCTTCATACAAATCTCTTTTCAACTCTTATGGCCAACAAGGTAAAACACCATACAAAACGTCATCATCAACAATATATAGCCCACGAGTTCATTATTATCAAAGTACAACATCAAGCCAAACATCATCATTAACATCCCAAGGTATTTCCATCATAGATTACATCATCGAACCTCGCTCATATCTATAATCCTCAAGTAATATGGTTCAACTTACAACGAAACCTTACTACTTCAAACGAGTCTCCGATACCCTAAGGTAAGATCATATATTTAAATCCAAGAACTATAGCCAAAAGCTTTTCCACCAAGCCTATACTCACAAACACACAAAAGGAAACCACAAGACGTCACTTAACCTCAAAAGTATTTCGCACCTCAAGATATCATTCAAAACTTCTTATTACACCAAATAGACATATCATAAGCATGGTCTTCAAACCAATACTAAACTTCTAAGTCCAAAAGACTAAATTACTAATGAGTTAAGAAGTCATAGCCAACTCATTCAACCTTACACCATCAAATATCATGAACTATCTACACCTTAGTCATGGAAAGCATCAAGCATTAAAATCATCAGACTTATTTTACTATCTTTCCTTAGAGTTACAACCAATCATCAATATAGGGTGAATTTAGATCTACACCATTTTCCTCAAATCACAAATTCATTCTAACAATCACTAATATTCCACCAAATTCAAAGTTCTTCCGACCAAGCATAATATACCAGAAACAAATGGGTATGGCATCCACAAAAACGTTACAAGGTAAGGATACCAATGGTAAGATGGAGGAAACTATCAAGAGTAATTTCCAAGAGGCAAACAAAATGGAAGAGAAAGAAGCACCAAAATAGAAGGAAGAGAGCATAATACAATAAGGACGAGAGAATTCATAGATGAAGAAGAAATACACTTCAATTAGGCTTGTAAATCTTCAAATCTTCGGTAGAGTATACTTCTTCTAGGTAACACAATGATCCACCCTAAGACGGTAGATACAAACAAACATAACATCACTCAACACAATCAACAAACAAGTTAGAACCTAACAAACATCAAGCACACCAAAGACTACCACCTTAGGTCCTTAATTCTACCCATCTCTCATTTATTATTTCAAGGTCAAGTAGTTTAAGTTTAGGGTTCACGTGTGTGCGTCGGGAGCGATAAAGCTCTGATACCAACTGTGACAACCCTCGCGAAAGCGGAAATATAAAACATACAAGCATGTGAATTATATAGCGGAAAATACGGTATTTTAAAAACCTTTATACATGCAAGATAGAAAAATACGAGGAGGGTCAAAATATTACAAACTAAATAAAAATACCACAAGAGACGTAGTCTCTCAAAGTGTTAACAAAAGGCAAAGTAATTAGCAACTAGCTAAACAACGTCTAGAGGTGTGTCTCCAGGGGACAAACACGCCCGCTAGCTCACAACCCGAACCCAAAATAGCATACCAGCAAAAAGCCATCCTGCAAGCAACCTGTTCATCCATGAAAAACATGAACGCCACAGTCAGTGGGGAGTAACTCCGGGTTCTCCCAGCCATATCACATCAAACGTACATATAAGGAAATACAAAAGTAAATCATGCATATATAGATATCCATGTGAGTTACTATAAAAAAATAGATAGGTAATCCAATATATAATGATAAGATCATATGGAATTCAAATCCGAAACCATCATGTTGTTCAAAGACTCGGGGAAGACACTCTTAGGCAATCGAATACGCTCACTAGGGCTTACATCTCACCGTTAGCGGTATAAGATTGATAAGATTGAGACTCGACAGACAAACCAAGTCAAGTCATGTGATGATCACAATAAATCCAACATATTATCATCCATTCACGAACCAAGACAATGACGGTATCCAATCATGCAATGACCATGAACAATATCATGGAATCACGCATTCAAGAACGACACAAGACGACAACTCTCACGGTAAATGAAACGCACTAGCATCGTGTCCCAGCAAGAATGATTAACAGGCATCCACGGGATAAACATTTCCCTGAACTCATACACGATCAACATTTCGTATATGTAGACTAATTTCCTCCTGGTAGAACGACGATATAAATACCCGGTCCTAGTCTAAATCTGGCCAGAATCCCGAAATCATATTTTCCGGTTCGACATGCGATAAATGTTTCGCATCCAAGACTCGGTCTTACTCTAGACGCCGAGTACCCCAAATTCGGTTGATCAATTCACGAAAGAGGCGGAAAACAAGCTCAAGCCTCATAACATGCGGTACGCTACATGCAAATAACACCACTTCGCAAGTACACAACATTTGACGGCCGGGTCGATCAACGCATAGCGTTCAACTCCAAACAACGTCGTCGTATGCCCACTACACATGCATTTAAGCAGTAGGATACCTCTCCGTTCCGACATTCCAGCCTTACGAACGGGAAGGTAGCCAAGGGAATGAGAGTACAAAGCACAAGACAAAATAGTGCTCAAACCGTATCATTTGTAAAAACCGACTCAAAGTGGGACATACCAAAAACCATCACAAAACATGAGAACATGGCATTATATAAATGTAACTATGATAAACATGAATCAATGCATGATACATAAGCATTAGACCAAGTTTAAAAAGCATAATAAATAGAAAACATAGATACCTCTCCAAAACAACAAGTTTGGAAACTAACTAAAAAAAGGGTTCACTTCAAACTGTCATAACTAGAGTTCTAGACATGTAAATACAGAAATTCGAAGTCGAGGTGATATCTTATCCTCTTACGGTTCCAACGAATGGTCACAAGTCTAAAACAAGAAAGTAACGAAGGAGATACGATCATTCTACGAAAAGAGGTCAGTGCAGTGAAACTGCACAAGTCACGACCGTGACTTGTATTTCACGACCGTGAGATGTGTGACCAAATCACCCGAGAACCTTCAACATAAATTCAATCCTTTTATTTCCAATTCTCATAATTCATTTCTAATAACTATCACCAATCAATATTCATCATCAACAATCATCAAATAACAACAATCATCATCCATAACATGAATCCTAAGCTTTCTAATCGTATTCTAAATACGAATCCTAGCATATAAAGCATGTAAAACACGTAAATGATATCGAGTAACCCTTCACCGTTCCCTTTACGCGTCTTTAATCGATTACTAAGCCTTCCTAGTAGTCTCCACCTACAATTGGGTAATAAAAGATGAATATATTTCACCTTGAGAAAGACGGATAATTTAAAAAGCGAGAAAGACGGTAATTTTATTACCAATACGGATAGAGGAAGGTAAGAGGGGAAGAATGAGACGAACTTACGTGAATTCCGACAAGAAACGAGGGAGCTACGATCATCCCAAGATTGGATCAAAGAGGGAAGCAAGGTTTTGGTTGCTTAAGGAAGAAGAAATGTTTTTGGTGTTTGTTGTTAATAAAATAGGTTAACTGTAGTGTGATATTTATAAAGAAAAAGTCAACAAAAGTCAAAGACGACTCAAAAGTCAAGAAAAGTCAAAGACGACGAAAAAGTCACGAAAAGTCAAAGACGACTTAAAAGTCAAGAAAAGTCAAAGACGACTTAAAAGTCAAGAAAAGTCAAAGACGACTTAAAACGGGATTCTCATGGAATCTCGCGGAAATTCCAAATACGAACTCAGAAATTCTAAATTCGACTCGGAACATAAAATTCTATATTAAAACTTAAATTTGCTGAAAGGTATCCGTAAAATATTTTCACTAGAAAAATAGGGTACATTTCCGGGTGTTACATGACACACATCACAAGGAGAACTACACACACCTTAATGAGACTGGGTATAGATGTATCAGCCTAAGGAGGTTCTACCTTACAATATATGTAACTTGCCAAATGTCAAGATCAAGCGTACTCATCTATAGATTCATTCCATGCCTACTGTGTACAAGACTTCCTCATGTATGCACAACTCAATGAATATTGAATCATTATCTTTTGAAAGCTCTAAGTTTGGGAAATGTAATATGATAGCATAGTAAACAAGCAAGCAAAGCATGAAAAGCATTCAATTATGTTCAAAATTTTAAATTTTTCTCTTATTCAAAAATTTGAAAAATAGAAACAACTAAAATGCAAAATGGGAAAATGCAATCCCTCCCCCAAGCTAAACATCACATAGTCCTTAATGTGAGCACAAAGACTAAATATGCAACGAGATGCTCAATGAGAAGAAGGGTAAAAAGGGAAAAAGATGAAAGGAGAGTGAAGCTTACTAGTCAGCGCGGACTCCCCCAAGCTAGTCTTTTGGACTTGACAAGGAAGATCTTTATAGATTCTTCAAAAACTCTTTCATCTGCAAAGTAAATCTAACAAAACAACGAAAAAGGGAAAGCAAAAATAAAATGCAAAAAGAAAGGAAAGACGGGTTGCCTCCCGATAAGCGCAGGTTTAACGTCCCGCTCGACGAATACTCCTATGAAATCATCTGGGTGGGGATTGACGCTCTATATAGACAATATCTCAGCATCCGATAATGGAATTGTTATAGTAGAGTTTCAATCGGTGTCCATTGACCTTGAATTTGTCACCATTACTAGTCATTATTTCCACATAACCGTATTTGCTTACATATGTGACAGTGAATGGTCCAGACCATCTTGATCGAAGTTTTCCCGGAAAAATTTTCAAACGGGAGTTGAAGAGAAGTACTTGGTTACCGACATTGAATTCTTTTCTGATTATCCTCTTGTCGTGCCAACGCTTCGTTTTCTCTTTATAAATCTTATAATTCTCGTAAGCTTGCAAACGAAACTCTTCTAGCTCATTCAGTTGCAAAAGTCGTCTATCAGCGCTAAGCTTAGTGTCTAAGTTGAGTTCTGATAAGTGAATATTTGTATAATTTTAACCCCCAATTTAGCTCGGTTTTGTATGTCATTTGTGCTTTGTTAGGCCATTTTATGAGCTAATATCGTCTTCTAGGCGAATTCCTATGTTCTAACCTGTTTTGTAGGGAAAGTGACGTTTCTACGCCCTTTTTCTATCTTCCTGAGCATTTGCCTAGAACCCGACGATTTGAAGAAACAAGCTTGACCATGTCGAAGGCATTTCAAGAAGGTTCACCGATTCAAAAGAAAGAAGAAGTAAAGACGATGTCGCAGTTGTCGAAGATCAATCAGTTAGGCGAAGAATTCATCGTTTTACGTCAAACCCTATCAACAAACCCGACTCAAGAGGTCAAGGGGGATAATGGAAGTCAAGTCATATGCAAGGGGAGATGAAACGAGAGTCAAAGCACCAAGATCATAACTTACCCGATCAGGTAAGTGTGTACCCGATCGGGGATCCCTGCTGATCCGCACTTTTGCTTCGACTTCCTCCTTTTTGTCCTATGTGATCAATATGCGACCCCTTCCCCACGAAACCCTAATGCTATATAAAGAGCTTCAGCCACCACACTTCAACACATCTCTTCATACTTCGCTTCTTTTCTCTTCTTACAATTCTCTTTAGATTAGAAAACCTTGTTTAGGAGAAGAGAGACCTAGCCTCTGTTCTCTCATTTTCTTCTTTTTATCTTTAGTTCTTAGTTTATTTCTGTCTTTTCTACATCAAAACTTTAGCTTAGATCAATAAGAATTTCATCTTTGTAATCTACTTCATCTTAGATTTAAACATCGCCATGAGTGAGTAGTCACCTTTCTAGGGTGTAGGATAGCCATGTTAGATTGATTAAAAGATGTTAATTGGATAAAAGAAATTGTGCTTTTAAAACATTGTGTGTATGCATGTTTGGACTATAACGATAGTTGACGATTCCTGATCAAAATCATTGACTAGAGTGGAATTCTTTTCCAAGGTAGAGATACGTGAATTGAATAGACAACGCATGACATGGTAGATTAAGACCTAGTAAATTGCCTAAAAGCCTGCTAGACCATATGATCTATGATTGTAATGAACACATCATTCTTACGAACTCACAATGAATTATTTGCATGTTCCATATCCAATTGCATCAATATGTTAATCTACATGTGTGAACCTACTTCCCTAGATGCTTTTCATCATTTTTAATCCATCACTTGCTTTATTGTTTTCATTTCCATTTACTTTTATTTCATTTTCGTTTATGCCTTTTATTAGTTTCGATATTAAAATCCCAAAACCCAGATATTCGTTAGATAAGACCCAATTGCGAGACATTTCACATTCTATAGGAAACATCATCTCCCTGAGGATCGACCCCTACTTCCCTAATTACATTAATTTGTTATTAGCCTAGTCTGGGTAATTTATCTTTGTATTGGGCTTGCGACATGCTCAGTCAAATTTTGGCGCCGTTGCCGGGGAGCACGGTTTAGTTTTCCTTTTTCTTGTGATTTTTATCGCTATTAGTTTTATCTAGTCTTTAGGAACCCAAAATCCTTTAGACCTCTCTTGATTTTTCATCTTAGCTTTTCAATCTTATGCCCAGATCTTCTAGACTAGGAACCCCTATCTCTTTAGACACCGATCTAGAAAGGACTCTGCGTAGGAGACGAAAGCTATTCAACGAAATCTCAAAAGCTTCTGATACTTCAAGTTTAGATCGTATTCGTGAGAAATACTCGGATATTTTATCTAATCTCAAAGGAGAAGAAGATCCATTCTCATCTCCATTCTCAAAAACCAATCAACTTTCAAACACCACTCCATCTTCATCTTCAGAAAAGAAAATGGTTCGACTTTCAGACCATTCCAAACCAACTGCAGATACACTTCCAAGGGGTATTGCAACACCCCAAATCACAGCCCAAAACTTTGAAATGAAACCTGCCTTCATCAATCTAATAGAAAGAAGTCAATTTGGTGGCAATGCCACAAAAGATCCCAACCTTCATATTCAAAACTTCTGTGACTATTGCTCCACAATTAGACAAACAGGAGTATCCCAAGAGCAGATTAGGGAAATGCGCTTTCCCTTCTCTTTAACAAGAAAGGCTAAACTTTGGATCAATAGCCTTGACCGAGTTGCCTTAGGAATAGCCGACTGGGATGGTCTAGCTCTTGCTTTCTATCAAAAGTACTTCCCACCAGAACGAACCGCACTCTTACAGAGTCAAATCACTGGATTTCGTCAGAGAGGCGATGAAAGCCTTTATGAGACATGGGAAAGGTACAAAGAATTACAAAGAGAATGCCCTCATCATGGCCTTGATTCATGGTTCTTAGCTATCACCTTCTACAACGGTTGTTGTGGCGAATCGCGTCGTATCCTCGACTCTGGTAACAATGGTCGTTTCGATCAGATCGATGTAGAAATAGCTAGTGCAACTATCGAGGTATAGCAACTCACGTGCTCTGCCTCTCAAAACCAAGCAGGAAGATTCAACTAAAGTAGCACTCCTAGAAGCCCAATTAGCCCTTCTGCAGCAACAAGTAGGAAGCTCTTCCCAATCCAAGGAACATGTTAACATCACTAACCACGTAATGATATGTGAGACATGTGGGGTTGGAGGACACAGTTTTCAAGAATGTAGGATTCCGTTAGAGCAAGTCAATGCCTATCAAGCATATAGGCAGGGTAATGCTTTCTCAAACTTCTATAATGAGAACACGAAGAACCATCCTTTTTTGTCCTACAAAAGCACCAACATTCAGAATCCCCACCATCGGATTCAACAACCATTCATACCACATCAACAGAAGCCCTATAATCCACCTGGGTTTCAAAACCAAAGACCTTCCTTTCAACCTAACTTCAACCAACCTTACAACACCAACCTCAACACCAACCACCCTAAAATCAAGGCCAACCTAATGACTCAAGCTTGAGAAAGATTGAATCCATGCTTCTCCAAGTTGTTCAAAAATAAGATTCAATGTTTGCTCAACTTCAAAAGAGTGATCAAGCTCAAAATGCTGCCATCAAGATGCTTGAAACTCAAATGGCCCAATTGGCTGCCTCTAACACTCAAAGAAACCAAAGCCAACTCCCATCTCATGGTGAGCAACCGAGGGACACCGTTAATGCTATCACCCTTAGGAGTGGTATCACTTATAAGGAACCTCAGCAACCAAACGAAACAATAGTTGAGCGTACACCAATAGAGAGCCAAAAAGAATCCGAACCATCCACCGCTAAGGAAGCGGAAAACAAAGAAAAGAAGGATGAACCTGAAAAGGAACCCATCAAAATCCAAGTTCCATTTCCCCAACGTTTGAGGAGAAATCATAAGGAAACCCAGTTTAGCAAATTCATGGAAGTAGTCAAAAACCTCCAAGTAACGGTTCCCTTCACTGAATTAATAACTCAAATCCCTTCTTACACAAATGTCATGAAGGATATCTTAACTAAGAAGAGGACTTTATATGACGTTGAAATCATAACATTCACAGCTGAGTGCAGTGCTTTGTTGCAAAATAAGTGCCCTCATAAGTTAAAGGATCCTGGTAGTTTCTCTATACCTTGCACTATAGGCACCTACACAATCGATAAAGCTCTATGCGATCTACGTGCCAGTGTAAGCGTCATGCCCTATTCCATATGCGAAAAGTTGAATATGAGAATTTTCAAATGCACCAGTATAACACTCCAAATGGCAGACCGTTCTCTAAAATAACCTATGGAAGTTTTAGAAGATGTGCCTGTCAAAGTAAGAAGGTTTTTCATTCCCGTCGATTTCATCGTGCTAGATATGGCTGAAGATTCGCAAATCCCTATTATTTTAGGAAGGCCATTTCTACACACTGGCGGAGCAGTAATCGATGTTAAGAATGGAAAATTGACATTAGAAGTAGGTGATGATAAAGTCACCTATAACTTAAACAGTGCAATGAAAAGCCCCATGCTAGAAGAGCCTTGCTATTTCATTGATATTGTCGACTCCATTATTGATGAATCTCTGTATCCATCAATAATCGAGGATCCTCTAGAAGCAATCTTGTTGTTGGAGGATATCTCTGAGAATGACAATTTCGAGATCAGTGAGCTGGAAAAGGATCTGACCGGAAAAGAGATACCGTCAGAAGAAGTTGAAGAGTTCATAAGCTTGATTGATACTCCTGCCAAGGCAGAAGTACATAAACCTGAACTAAAACCTCTTCCCTCGAATCTAAAATATGTTTTTTTAGATGAATCTGAGTATTGCCCAGTCATAGAGAGTGCTCTCCTAGATGAAAATCAGTTAACCTCACTATTGACTGTCTTGAAAAAGCATAAAAACGCAATAGGTTACAAACTTGAAGATCTAACTGGCATAAGCCTAGACTTCTGCATGCATAGAATCAATTTAGAAGAAGGCCAAAAACCTTGTGTTGAAGGACAACGCCGTCTTAATCCCAACATGTAGGAAGTAGTTAAAACTGAAGTTATGAAATTGCTAGATGCTGGCATAATCTATGCAATCTCTGACTCTAAATGGGTTAGCCCGTTCAAGTTGTTGCTAAGAAAGGAGGAACAACAGTAGTCAAAAATGAGAAGAATGAGCTCATCCCCACAAGGATTGTGACGGGATGGCGTATGTGTATTGACTACAGAAAGCTGAATCAATCAACTAGGAAAGATCACTATCCTCTGCCCTTCATTGACCAAATGCTAGAGAGGTTAGCTTGTCACAAGTACTTCTGTTATCTAGATGGTTACTCAGGATTTTTCCAAATTCCTATCCACCCTGAGGACCAAGAGAAAACCACCTTCACCTGTCCCTATGGTACTTTCGCTTATCGCAGAATGCCATTTGGCTTGTGTAATGCACCTGCCACTTTCCAGCGTTGCATGACCAGTATCTTCTCATATTTTGTTGAATCTATCATGGAAGTATTTATGGACGACTTTAGCGTCAATGGCATTTCCTTTGATAATTGTTTGACAAATCTATCCAGAGTTCTAAAACGCTGTGAAGAAGTCGACCTTGTTCTCAACTGGGAAACGTGTCACTTCATGGTGAACGAAGGTGTAGTTTTAGGACACATCGTTTCAGAAAGAGGTATAGAAGTGGATCGAGCTAAGATCCAAGTTATTGAACAGCTGCCACCACCTGCTAATGTAAAAGGAATCACGAGTTTCCTTGGCCACGCCGGTTTCTACCGACGATTTATAAAAGACTTTTCAAAGATAGCCAAGCCCCTGACTGAGCTCCTTTTCAAGGATGCACCTTTCAATTTCACAAAAGAATGTCTTGAGGCATTCAACAAAATCAAACGCGCTTTGATCACCGCACCTATAATCCAGTCGCCTGATTGGAATCTGCCCTTTGAACTGATGTGCGATGCGAGTGATTATGCCGTAGGAGTTGTTTTAGGGCAAAGAAAGGAAAAGTTTCTTTATGCGATTTACTATGCTAGTAAAACCCTAGATCCTGCCCAAATCAACTATGCCACCACTGAGAAAGAACTTCTCGCCATTGTCTATGCCTTAGACAAATTTCGCTCATACCTTATAGGAGCAAAAGTCATTGTCTACACGGACCATGTTGCTTTGAAATATCTGCTTTCCAAGAAAGAGGCAAAACCTAGACTTATCCGATGGATCTTACTCCTTCAAGAGTTTGATTTAGAGATCCGGGATAAGAAAGGAGCAGAGAATGTAGTCGCTGACCACCTCTCAAGGATAAGAGTAACTGAACTAGGATTACCAACGCCAATTAATGATTCGTTCGCTGATGATTCATTAATGGCAATTGCGGACTCTTCTCCTTGGTATGCTGATATTGCCAATTTCCTTGTCAGTCGCCAGCTACCTTCTGACCTTTCTTATAACCAAAGAAAGAGATTTTTGCATGATGCAAAATTCTTTGTTTGGGATGACCCCTATCTTTTCAAGCAATGCTCAGATGGTCTGTATCGACGATGTATCCCCCAGTGGGAAGTAAAAGGAGTTTTAGAAGGATGTCACTCATCTGCTTATGGTGGTCATGATGGTCCATCCAAGACCGTAGCCAAAGTCTTACAATCCGGGTTTTTCTGGCCCTCGATGTTTAAAGATTCAAAAGACTTTGTTATGGCTTGTGATGCTTGTCAACGAGTAGGTCAAATATCCAAAAGACATGAAATGCCTCAAAACGGCATATTATAAGTCAAAATATTCGATGTCTGGGGTATTGACTATCAAGGACCATTCCCTTCTTCTAATGGAAATCGTTACATTTTAGTCGCTGTCGACTATGTTTCAAAGAAGGTACAAGCGATTGCCACCCCGACCAATGATGCTAGAGCTGTGATACGACTATTTAAGAAGATCATCTTTCCGGTTTTGGTGTACCCAGAGCCGTGATAAGTGATCGAGGAACTCATTTCGGAGAAAAGCAGTTAGACACTCTGCTTGCCAAGTATGGTGTGTATCACAGACGAGGATTAGCCTACCACCCTCAGACCAACGGTCAAATAGAAGCCTCGAACAGAGAACTAAAAACAATTCTTCAAAAAGTAGTCTCACGATCTAGAATCGATTGGAGTAATAAGCTCGATGACACCTTATGGGCTTATCTCACAGCTTTCAAACCCCGATTGGAACATCTCCTTATCGATTGGTTTATGGAAAGGCCTGTCATCTCCCTGTCGAGTTAGAGTACAAAGCTCACTGGGCTATCAAAGAACTCAACTTAGAGACTATGTAACAACCCGTAATTTGAAAGACCGAAATTATATTTGAAAAATAATAAATTTAATTTATTTAATTTATTAAGATTTATTTGAATTTATGATAATTTAATATAATTATTTTGAATTTATTCGGAATTAAAGAGAAGGTTTTACGGTTTAACCCCGAACGTCATTTAACTATTCCCAAGTCAACTTAAGTTCCGAAACAAACCCGAAACCCGACTCTTGCATGAGTCACACGCCCAAGTCAACTCTTTCCACTCATATTAGATCTTTTGAATATTTTGATTAAACTAATAATAATATCTAAGATATTTGTAACTTTATCAATCGGTCAGTTTAAATTACGCAAATCGCTTAATCTTACCCGATATCTGTCAACACCACACTGTGACAACCCTCGCGAATGCGGAAAGATAAAACATACAAGCATGTGAAAAGATATGCGGAAATACGGTATTTTAAAAACTTTTAAACATGCATTGTAAATAAAACAAGGAGTGTCAAATATTACAAACTAAACGCGGAAATACAACAAAGAGACGGGGTCTCTTCAAATGTTAGCAAAGAACAAGTGTTTAACAAAAACTAGCTACTATCGTCTAGAGGTAAACTTCCAGGGACAACGCCCGCTAGCTCACACCCGAACCCCAAAATGTCACAGCCAAAAATCATCCAAGCAAGAAACCTGTTCATCCATGAAAAACATGAATGCCACAGTCAGTGGGGAGTAACTCCGGGTTCTCCCAGCCATATTACATCAAACGTACACATAAGGTAATACGAAAGTAAGCATGCATATAATATAATACATATCCATGTGAGTTAAAGCGATAAAAATAGATGGCAATACGAGAATATAATGATAAAGATCATGTGGAAAATCAAAATCTTAACCATCAATGTTATTCAAAGACTCGGGGAAGACACTCTTAGGCAACCGAATACGCTCACTAGGGCTTACATCTCACCGTTAGCGGTATAAGATTGATAAGATTGAGACTCTACAGACATACCAGTCAAGTCATGCGATGATTACACAATTCCAACATATTATCATCCATTCACGAACCATGACAAAGACAGTATCCAATCATGCAATGACCAGGAACAATATCATGAAATCACGCATTCAAGAACGACACAAGACGACATATCTCACGGTAAATGAAACGCACTAGCATCGTGTACATGGCAAGTATGATTAAAAGGCATCCACGGGATAAAGCATTTCCCTGAAAGCATACACGATAAAGCATTTCGCGTATGTAGACTATTTTCCTCCTGGTAGCACGACGATAATAAATATCTGGTCCTAGTCTAAACCTG
>JAIUZE010036451.1:2591-19253 GCA_022085475.1 Heliosperma pusillum | reverse complement strand
CAGTGACTATGCAGTTGGGGCTGTTTTGGGGCAAATGAAGGATAAGGTGCTACATGCAGTTTACTATGCCAGTAAGACGTTGGATGATGCACAAGTTAACTATGCTACCACTGAAAAGGAGTTACTTGCGGTTGTCTTTGCTTTGGATAAGTTTAGAGCCTATCTTGTGGGTTCTAAGTTGATAGTCTATACTGACCATGCATCACTGAAGTACTTGTTGGCTAAGAAGGAAGCCAAACCTCGACTTATTCGTTGGATCTTGTTGTTACAAGAATTTGATTTGGAGATCCGGGATAAGTCAGGTGCTGAGAATGTGGTAGCTGACCATTTGTCTCGTCTAAGGTTTAAAGGGGGAGATTCCATCCCTATTGATGATTCGTTTGCTGATGATCATCTCCTTGCCATTACCATGGAGACTCAATGGTTTGCCGATTATGCTAACTTTTTGGTTGGGGGAATTATGCCTCCCGATCAATCCTATCAGCAAAAGAAGAGGTTTCAACACGATGTCAAGAGGTATTTTTGGGATGATCCTTATCTATTCCGGGAATGTGCCGACGGCATTTATCGACGATGTATTTCAGAGGGTGAGGTACATGCTATCCTTTCTCATTGTTACTCTTCTTCATATGGCGGTAATCATGGTCCCTCAAGGACATTTGCTAAAGTTATGCAGTCGGGTTTTTACTGGCCGACTATTCTCAAGGATGCTACTACTTTTGTCCGTTCTTGTGACGCGTGTCAAAGGACGGGTATTATTTCGCAAAGGTATGAGATGCCTCAAACGGGTATTTTGGAAGTTGAAATATTCGATGTTTGGGGTATTGACTACCAAAGGCCATTCCCATCTTCCCATGGTAACCAATATATTCTAGTAGCAGTTGATTATGTCTCCAAATGGGTAGAAGCCATTGCCACTCCCACTTGTGATGCCAAAGCAGTTATTAAACTGTTTCAGAAGATCATTTTCCCACGATTTGGGGTTCCTCGTGCTCTCATTAGCGATGGAGGAAAGCATTTCAATGAACGCCATCTTAACTCTTTATTGAAGAAATATGGCGTTACACATCGTCGGGGGTTAAGTTATCATCCGCAGACAAGTGGTCAGGTAGAGGTTTCTAATATGGAGATTAAGTCTATCCTTGAGAATGTTGTGAGTAAATCCAGGAAGGATTGGAGTCGTAAGCTCGATGACACCTTATGGGCTTAAAGAACTGCTTTTAAGACTCCAATCGGTGCTTTTCCATATCGGTTAGTCTATGGCAAGGCGTGCCATTTACCGGTAGAACTTGAGCATAGGGCTATGTGGGCCATAAAAGAGCTTAATATGGATCCCTCACTGGCGGGTGAGAAAATACTTATGCAACTGAACGAGCTTGATGAGTTTCGATTGCATGCCTATGATAGTGCTCGGGTTTACAAAGAGAAGACCAAGAAATGGCATGACAAGCATATCCTACAGCGGGAATTTAAAATTGGTGATAAAGTATTATTATTTAACTCCCGTTTGCGTTTGTTTCCAGGTAAACTCAAGTCCAGATGGTCGGGACCATTCACAGTTACCGAGGTGAACAAGTTTGGGTCGGTTTCACTACAAACCGACAAGGGTGAAGTTTTCAAAGTCAATGGTCAACGCATGAAGATCTATTATGATGGAGCATTTATTGGAGTGATAGAGGTCGTCGACCTTTTCGCTCTTGATAAATCACCATGACTTTGAGGTAACAGGGTCGTGCGGGACCGATATAAACCAGCGCTAACCGGGAGGCAAACCGACATTTACTTGTATTTCATTTGTAAATTTTATTTCGATTAGCTTAGTTACTAATGTTATAGTTTAATTAGATTTAGTTTGGATAGTTAATATAGTTGTGCTTTATTGAGTGCGGTGAGGGAGCGATCTAACAATTTTATTGAGTATTTGCAGCTAATACAATTGGAAGTCGCTTTAATAATGAAGAAACGAAAAGAAAGAAAGGAGAAAAGAAGAGAAAAATGAGAAAAACCTGAAAATAATAGGTTGCTCGATCGAGCATCATGACTTACTCGATCGAGTTTTCATGCACGTCAATATCCAGCCACTCGAGCAGCGTCAAAAAATCAAGATTTTTTTGGTTGCTCGATCGAGCAGACCTGACATGCTCGATCGAGTCGGCCCGGTCCGACCGATCCTGACGCCCTAAATACAGGTTTTCCCCAATTTTTTCTTCATTCTTCTTCTTATTTCGTCATTCTTCTTCACTCCCTCACCCTTATTCTCTCAAATACTTCCTTCAAACACCTTCAAATCATTAATTCTTCATCAAGCTAGCATTAACAATCATTATTCTACTTGCTTTAAGTTCAATTTGTGAAGAAATTGGTGTTCTTGCTCCCTTATTTTGCCCAAATCGTGAATTTAGGGTTTGCTTCTTATTTCTTCAATTTTGTGCTTCTAATTCATTGATTGTTGCTTTCTTACTTCATTATTTAGTAATTAATCACTCTTGCATTGCTAATTGCTCCGTCTTTCTTGCGTTTTAGACTCAAATTTGATTTTTTTTCAAGTTAGGGTTTGCTAATCCGTCTTTTGGAGCATATAGTTGTGTTTGTGTGTTTTATTTACTTCAATTAGCCATGTCTAGACAAGTAGGAACTAGCAAGCATCGTAGAGAACCCCGTCTTGTTCGACAACCCGAAGTAGAAGCGATTCCGTGTAACCCAACTTACCCTTGGATCGTTTTTAGCACGCAAGAGCAACATGACCGTTTTGCAATGCTTATGGGTCGTCCTATGGACCCTACTCGTTGTGTGTGCCCCATCGTTCTCCGTGCCCTCGGTTTTGGTAATGCTTTGTTTGATATGTTTGACCGAATTGGGTTTGGTGGGCTATATTCCCTTAACGAGCTTTCATATCGACCTTTGACATTAGAATTTTTTAGTTCCTATGATTGGGACGTGCTCAATAAGCGTGTGTCTTTTAGGTTGTTAAATAGGGATTTTGTGTTGTCATATGCTGAATTGGCTAACCATTTGGGTCTTTCTCTTGGTGACAATGATGCTTTTGTTGCTATTCCTTCCAGCTCTCAAGCCGTTGATTATTTTACTCTTTTTAATTGTCTTCCTGATGCACGTGTTAATGCTATGGCAGTAAATGATGTGCAACATCCTTGTTTGAGGTTGTTTTTGCGTTTCTTTAGCCTCCTTTTGTTTGCTAGGAAGGACCTCAGTAAGTTAAATTCTGATGAGGTTTTATTACTTGCTTCTACCCTCAACCCCAAGCATGAGAATGATTTTTATTTCCACCTGGTCGGTGTGGTGTGCTATGCTTTCTGGAGAGTTAATTCCCCCACCCAACATTCTTTAGACTGTGGTGCCTTGGTCACTAGGTTGGCTAGGCGACTTACTGGGTTTGGGGGAGACCGTAGATACACACCAATGACCCCAATTCATGCCCCTAGAGTAGACGAGGAGTAGCTACGCCACACACTTTGCTGGATTAACGCGTTAGGTAACGCTAGATTTCAGTGGCGAGTACGGGGGTCCCAGTGGATAGCTCTTCCCGACAGGGATAACCATTTACCTTCTACAGAGCGGTTCCCCACCCATGATCCTGAGACTGGACCTACCCCTCCCCCTCGTTCTTATGTGGTTCCACCTGAGATTGTTTTTACTTTGGCCGAGAACCGTCGACCTTGTCGGCGGATCACCCCATCTTCTTCTGCTCAGACTACCACCACCCCGGCTCCACACTTTGCACCCACCCCAGCTTCTTACCCTTACCCTCCACCTGCTTACACCTATGATCCTTCTTTGGAGAGGGAGATTAGGATTCACCAAGGAATTAACAATGACTTGGTGATGAGGGGACTTTGGGAAAACCTTATGCGGACTGATCTTAATGCCACTGCTGGTTGGACTCCGCCGAGCTACTACCGAGGTCCGGGTGACGAGACTGGTGTGTTCCACAATTATGGGGTGACTCCTCAGCAGTTTTCCCAGGAGTTTAGTCACGATTATGGTTGCCTGGGTCGTTCTTGGTATACTTCTATCCGACCGGATACTCTAGTTGGTGGGTTTGGTGAGCCATTTCGGGCATCTTCTTCTGGTGCTGCTCAGAGGGGTGATGATGATGATGATGGTGGTGGTGATCAGGAGCAGTAGTGGCAGCTAGTCACTACACCTCCATTTTGCAGCTGGTTTAGGGGAAGCTATGTCTATACGGCTGGTATTATCTATCCTTGTACTTTCTTTTATTGTATTTTCTTTTGATTATTTCCCCTTTTCTCTTTGTTAGTTTTGTCCTTTAGGTTGCTGATGTTGGTTATTGTGTGATGTTGTGCTGTTAGCGTCACACTGAGGACACTGTGACATTTAGGTTTGGGGGAGAGTCTTTATTTATGTTGCGTGTTTATTTTCCGTTGTGTGAAATAAAGAAAAAAAATCCATTAAAATTGAAAAATTTACAAAATCCAAAAACATGTTTTTTATCTTATTAGGTCGAGTCTTGGTGAATTGAATAACAATGATGATAATTTGCATTGTTTTCTGCATTTGAATCCCAAATAAGTTATCCATGTACATTGTTTTGACTTACTATTTTTGAAAAACAAAGCTCGTAGTACAAGTCTTGACCGTTTTTGACATACCTTATGCTAACTAGATTTGGCAATTTTTGTTGGTAAACCACTTAAAATTCTGAGTTCTATAGAGCTTCCTAGGCCATGAACATTAATAAACTGGTCTCATTGTTTTTAGGCTTGTGTGTGGTACTCCTTGTGAAATATGTAACATCAAATTGCATAAGTGTGTCATTCGTTTCTTGATACTATACGCGTTCGTCTGATAAGTGCATGAGGAAAGGTGATTCTTTTTGTTCAAAAAAGCCTCACATAGCCAAAAAGACTTGATTTTATACCCTTATTATTGAGTTCTCTATGTTTAGCCAATTTGAGCCTTTTGTAGCCTGTTTTACAAGCCATATAATAGCTACCTTTCTAGAACTTGCACACCTTATCGGTACAGTTGCAGTTGCATGTTTTTCTTATCTACTTGTCTACTATGGTTGAGTCGGGATTTCAAAAAGAATATCAATTGGGTGTAGCAAGTATGTTGGCAATTGTGTCATTTATTCCCTTTGTTGAGAAATGAAAAGAAGCAAAAGAAATAAATGATGAAGAAAAGAAAAAAAATGAGAAAAAAGAAAAAAAAAAAAGAGAAAAATAAAAAAAGAAATATATGTTGCTTCATTGAATTATTCAAGGGATAATGAAAGGGAATTTACTAGAGTCTAATGCATATTTAGAGAGCAATATCAATATCTCTCTTGTGTTGTCAAAGTTTAAGATGATTTCTCTAGTCGGTGTTGGTTTGTGCTAGTCTTGTAGATTTATTTTGGTAAGTGTCGCTGCGACTACTGGTCTTAGCCCCACATTCTCATACGTGCCTTGGCACAATCCACTTCTATACCTTCACCCATTATCCTCCCTTTTTGTCCTGATTCAGTGCTTTTTAGCGAATGCGTATTAGTTGGGGAAATTATTATCACATTAGAATGCATGCATGTTTCATAAGTTGAGTGAGTGTTTCTATTTCTTTCTATCTTCACAAAACTCACCTTTACACAAACTTATGAGTGCTTGAGTGAATCCGCGAGAATCCGACAAATTGAGCCTTGCAAGATTGAAAGGTATTTGGTTTTTGTCTATATTACGGTATCATGTAAAATCTTGGAATATGAGATGCGTTTTCTACTTTCCCGTTCCTTTGAATTTGTTTTATTGGTACAACTTGGTCATTACTTTGTTATAGATATGGATAGCTTGAGATTTGTATGTGCATTAAGATTAGCTTTGAGTTTTTCATTCACCATTTGTATGTTTGTCTTTGTATGTGTCGAGTGCTTTGCTTAGGGACAAGCAAAGGATTGGTTTGCGGGAGTTTGATGATCATTATTTATATACATATTTTATGCTTCCCTTAGTTACATTTAACTCGATTTACCGTCTTTCCTTGCTTGTTTCTATGCCATGTTAGCTAGAATATAGATTATGCCGCTTCTATTATATTTTAATGCAGATTGGATGCATTTGGAGCTTTTTGAGTAGATATGAAGCATGGCGGAGTTAGATCGTAGAAGGTTAGGCACGGGAATCGATAATGAAAGAGAATAAATGAAGAAAAGTGAAGAAACGAGCCTAAATGAAGGATGCTCGACCGAGCAGAAGAGTCTTGCTCGGTCGAGTCGCAGTGTTCTCTTGCTCGATCGAGTAGAATCACTTTGCTCGATCGAGCAACCTAATATTTCGGCGGCTTTCTAATATTTTCCTAAACTTTAACCTAATTAAATTAGATTTTTTTATTATAAAAAGAAAGCTCGTCTTTCATAATTAGACATGCTTTTTAGTGCTTTCTTATGCTTTAATATTAGAAAACCTAATTTAGCTTTCTTTACCTCTGGATTTTATTCATCAAAGACGCTTGTCTTTAGTTCAACTTGTAATCGGTATTCTTCAATCTTTCTTGTTATTCAGTTAATTACCTTCTTGTTCTTTAATTATTCTTTGTTCATCCTTTCATAATTATTAATCATGTTTACTTTGTTTATTATCGTTGTTATTAATATCGTCATGAGTAGCTAAATTCATTTCTGGGGTTGAAAGGGGATCTAGGATTGTTAGAAGGGGTGGATTGATTAATTGAATTGCAATTGCATGGTTATCGTTTGATTATCGTTTTAATTCTCGTTGTTTGATTACTGGCCAGGATTAATTAACTAGTCTCGCAAAGTAGGATTGACACCGGCCGGGTTAAGACTAAGATAGGCTACGATAATTGAATAGAACTCGTTTAATGATAGCGAACGCATGTTAAATTGTAGATCTAAAGGGCATAATTGAGTCGACTGGTCTTGTGACCTTAGATAACTTTATTGCATGATAGTTGATTACATCCCTACCCCTGAACAATAATCCTAGTAAACCTGAGACCTTAGACTTTTAATCTCATTGTTTTCAACCTTATTAGTTTGTTATGTCTTATTATTAGTTGTTATTATTATAAGTTGTTATTGTTTGCTATTAGTTATTGTAATTGATTGCTTTTAGTTTAGAAACCACAATTCAAACCCCGAAATTGTTACTATAGAGACAAACCTATTTTAACAGATTAGAATACTACCGCCTCCCTGTGGATTCGATACCTTGTTTACCGCTGACTATTAGTTAGTAGTGAATTGGGTTTACTTTGATTAAGGAGACGCGACTTTAACCTTATCATACGCAATAAAAAAATCAAATATAACAACCCTTATCGACATATGTTTATACGAAAATCTAAACAACAAACCCGTGCAATTTGCAAGGGTTTAAAACTAATTATAATTGATTACAGCGATCACGGGATCTATGTCGGAAATATGTTTGAAAGATTAATTGGAATAAAGAAAAGAATTAATAAAACTAAAACGAATCAGATTAGCAGTGATAATATGAATAATAGTCGATTAATTAACTAATTAAACTATGTCGGACTGAATCAGGAAGTTCAGAGACAGAAATCAGCTTGGAACATGCGCAGCACGAGGTGCGTCCTCTGGAAGAGGCGCAGCACGAGGTGCGTCTGTTCCTGAGTTGGGTTCGGGCTGTGAAGCCAGAATCACAATCAGTTAATATTTTGTTGGTATTTACGGTTTGTTAATGATCTATAACTCGAATTTAAGTGATTTAATTCATGTTTAATTTATACTAATTATATCAAAGACGAATCTAGAGACTATATATAGACGTATCTAACCTCTAAAGACACAATTTGATCTAAAAGATGACAAAGACCTCCCAATATTGACTATTAGGGATCCAAGTCAAGACAAATTTATCTAAATATGGAGACTATGATTTAAGTTGATTTATTTATATGAAAACTAGTAAAGGTGGGATTAAAACACCCTCAGACTTACATGTTGACGAAACGAGATAGACTAAAGTTAACGTTTTAGCGACAGCTCGACTCGAATGTAAACAAAGTGCCCTCAAAAGAGGAACGGTCGATTAGTTAAGTTGATTAAGATTGATTATTATTGAGTTGGTCAAACTGGTAGGTCAATGAAAATAACGTGACGGGAATCCAGAAGGATCTGAGCTTACGTGGTCGATTCATCAAGCACGTAGTTGTCAAAAATGCTTAAAGCAAGGTCTAGAATGCAAAGAGAGTGAAAGACGGGGCGGAACACTTGCGTGCCTTGAAAGTGTGCACGAACCTCTCCTTATTTAGGGATAAATCCGAAGAGTTTTGTAATAACTTGAACTCAGAAAGAAATCTAGAAAATATTTCCGAAACAGGCAAAACGGGCAGGGGAAGAGGCACAGCAGATGCCGCAACTCTTGGAAGAGGCGCAGTGCCCGCTGCGTCATTTCTCGAGCAGTTTTCTACTTTGAAAGAAAGATTTCCGCGTTTCTTTATGGAAATTACGGTAGATTTCGAATTCTTTTCTAAATAAAATTGGAATATACTTAACCGGAAAAGATAAGTTTTGAAACATTAAAATATCCGGAATATTCTTGAGCGTTCAGGCACGGTTTTAAAAAACGGTTTATAGAAAATGAAGCGGTTTTTGACCCGGACTCCAAAATGACTCTAACGACCGTCAAAACGATCGTAAGGGCACGTAGATGACGACCAAGTGGTAGACACAACCTTTTGTGCTATCACTTGACGATAAACTTACGAATTGTCACAAATCGTTCCGCGTACCAACATGCGGCCCAATCATCACTGGGTGGTTGGCGGAAGGTGTAGATACGAGGTATCTACAGTCACCCACCTGAAACTCGATATCCCGACGATGTAGATCAACATAACTCTTTTGTCGATCTTGCGCCGTTTTCATCTTTTGTGGAATCAACCGAACCTACTCAATCATATCTTAAACCAACTGTGGTCCTAAAACCATAGCTTCGAGCTATCATCCCAACACAATGGACTACTACACGTCCGCCCATACAATGCCTCGGAAAGTGTCATCCCAATACTCGTATGGTAACTGTTATTGTAAGAAAACTCGATCAAGTCTAGCTTATCCTCCCAATTACCACCAAATGACATTACACAAGCTCAGAACATATCCTCCATGGTCTTAATGGTTCTCTCATTCTCTCCATCCGTTGCAGGATGAAATGTTGTGCTCATCTTCAAGGTAATCCTTGTCAATTCCTGGAACTCTTGCCAAAATCAAACTGCAACTGCAATTGAAGCACGCGAAACCGCCGAGTCTTCATTCCCTTTCCTTTGGTTCACCCCGTTGCATCTTCGACGTCTGTGTCCGCGGGGTTCGGGGATCAACAAAAAAAGGAAGCACCTATTCCACATCGGAATCGGACAATGAAAGAGAGCTGATCAATGAGGTTTTGAATCTCATGCCCCGAGATTCATTTTTCTGGTACCCCGCAAAAGAGAATGCCCCTGCTCGTTTCGATGCTTGTTGTGCGAGTTTTAAATATCGCATCACGATGCGACACAATGTATGTCGCTACCCCATGAAGTTTCACCACATTCTTCCTATACACCATCGCCAGTGCGATCTTGTTCCACGTATCCTTCTTAGGAATAAAGTGAGCTGACTTTATTAACCAATCAACGATCACTCAAATCATGTTGTTACCTTCACTCACCAACTTCCATAAAAAGACCATATCTCTCTCGTTTCTAGGTTGTTTCGGGCGTGAGACCTACCGTTCGAACCGTAAAAGGATAAGCTATCTCCTTCACTTAGAATTTATGCAGTTCCATGTCTAGGACCCGACTTATTATCATTTAAATTTGACTCTTGCTTTAGACGGACTCCAAAAATGTTGTTTTAGGATGAGATTTATGTTTTTATCGTTTATGCTCCTTAAACGTTGTCTAATGCTTATGTATTAGTTATTGACTCATGTTTATTTTTAGTACATATATAATATGCCTTATTCACATGTTTAACATCGGGTTTTGGATTTTCTCACTCATGTGTGTCATGTTTATCTTGAATGGTTCTTTAGTCATGTTTGTGTGATTTGAGTCACTCTCTCATTGTTGGTGTCTTCTCATTACTCGATTGGACTAAAGTTCTACGTAATGAGAGTACACGTGTTTGAAGTATGATTTTGGATAGTTCTCGGTCATGTTTAGATATCACTGAGGCGGGTATTTGAGTATAGTAACCGGACATATAAGCATACCATTGTCCGAGTATCTATCTGTAGTAATCATCCCGCTTGTGTTAGTGTGAAAATGACGACGCTGTTGGGAGGCGAACGCATGGCGTTGGTCGACCCGACCGTCATATGTAGTATTTGTGCAAGGTGGTGTCATTGCATGTAGCGTGCTTGCTTGACTATTGCTATGACAACCTTTCTGTTGCCGTTCTGCGGGACTTGGTATACTCATTCTCTTTCGCGCCTTATTATATTATCGTGTTCGTACCCGGAGGATTAGAGTCTAGGGTCGTCATGTCTTGCATAGTGTCGATGCTAGTGCATTTCATTTACCGTGAGAGTATGCTTGATATGTATGGATTGGATGTACGATTGGATTATTGGTATGTATGTCATTTGACTATGCCTTGGATATTTAATGGTTGATTTTCCCGTGTCATAGTCTATCCCCGTTTTCTAACCTCTTCGATCATATGGTTGCTAATGGTGAGATGCAAGACATTTAGTACCTATATGATTGCCAAGATATTTCTTGCCCAGTTTTGAGTCCATCATCATTATGTCTCTATTTGCTCCCATATAGAGGCGGGATCTCGTGAGTTGGGTTCTTATGCTGAGTTGGTACTCACAAATTTCAGCCACTACATTAGAGGAAACCAACGGCTGAGATCATACTAATAACAATAAAAAAAACACGCAAACTCTTCTTTAATGACTAATCCTCATCATTTTTTTCTAACTTCCCATCTTTGGTATCTTCCTTCAATCATAAATTATAGTTTAATTATTTTGAATATCATCATCAACCTCATGTTCGTCCACAATCTCGGTTGTTTTCTGCCATAACAAGTGTTCTGAACCATCAAGTAAAGTCACGACTCTCCCTTGCTTCTTCTTTTTCATTTCGCAGTTTATTGCTTCGATTTTTGTATTCAAACTATCTACAGACATACTTGATAGGAATATAGATAGATACAAATATTTTATGCTATATTTAGTTAATTAATTTTAAGAAATTAATTTGACATAGAATCACAATTTTTTACTACATCAATCGATTGAACTAATTAATTTGAATCAATTGAATAGAAGTTGAATTTCTAGTTCCAATTTTTTCACTTTCAGTCGAAGGTATGGTCGGATTTATGTTCGGAAGAGAATCAACTTGTAAAAAAGTCCGCAATGTAAATATTTTAATGGAGATGGGAGAGCGCGGATTTCGTATCCTCATCTAGGGATCGTCAGGTATCACGGTGGTCCTGCTCGATTGATACTGATGGCGTCGAGTAAAGTGGTGGCTTGAGCTGCTGATGTCGTTGGGAGGTCCTGAACTTTTGGGCAGCCGGAGTTGCTACGATCTGGTGGACAACGGAGCATATGGTGGGTTACTCCCTTGTTACTTTTGTATTACTCCATTATTACCTCAAATTGCTCATTGTTAATCTTGGGTTACTCCCTTGTTACCTCAAATTTCTCATTGTAATTCTTGTGTTACACTATGTTTCTCTTTTGTTATTGCTTCTTGTGTTACTCCATTGTTATCTCAAATTGCTCATTATTACTCTTGTGTTACTCCGTTGTCAATCTTGTGTTATTCAATTGTTACCTCAAATTGCTTATTGTTACTGTTGTGTTATTCTTGTGTTACTCTTGTGTTGTTGTTTCTTGTGTTATTCCAATCTTGTGTTACTCTATTGTTATTATTCTTGTATTACTCCATTGTTATTCTTGTGTAATTGTTTCTTGTGTTACTCCAGTATTACCTCAGTTTGCTTATTGTTACTCTTGTGTTACTCCATTGTTACTCTTGTGTTATTCTTCTGTTACTCCATTGTTATTCTTGTGTTATTGCTTGTTTTGTTACTCCATTGTTACTTCATTGTTATTCTTGTGTTATTGATTGTTTTGTTATTCTTGTGTTATGCAATTGTTATTCTTGTGTTATTGCTGCTTGTGTCACTCCATTGTTACCTCAAATTGCATATTGTTACTCATGTGTTACTCCGTTGTTACTCTTGTGTTACTCCATCGTTACTCTTGTGTTACTCCATTGTTAATGCATTGTTATTCTTGTGTTATTGCTTGTTTTGTTACTCCATTGTTAATCCATTGTTATTCTTGTGTTATTGCTTGTTTTGTTACTCTATTATTAATCCATTGTTATTCTTGTGTTATTCAATTGTTATTCTTGTGTTATTCAATTGTTATTCTTGTGTCACTCCATTGTTACCTCAAATTGCATATTGTTACTCATGTGTTACTCCGTTGTTACTCTTGTGTTACTCCATTGTTACTCTTGTGTTATTCTTTTGTTAATCCATTGTTATTCTTGTGTTATTGCTTGTTTTGTTACTCCATTGTTATTCTTGTGTTATTGCTTCTTGTGTCAATGCATTGTTACCTCAAATTGCATATTGTTACTCATGTGTTACTCCGTTGTTACTCTTGTGTTTCTCTATTATTACTCATGTGTTATTCCGTTGTTACTCTTGTGTTACTCCATAGTAATCCGTTGTTACTTCGTTGTTAGTCCATTGTTACTCATGTGTTATTCATGTGTTACTCCGTTGTTACTCATGTGTTATTCTTATGTTACTCCATTGTTATATCAAATTGCGCATGGTTACTATTGTATTACTCCATTTTTAACTCTTGTCTTATTCCATTGTTATATCAAATTGCTCATTGTTACTCTTGTGCTACTCCATTATTATATCAAATTGCTAGTAGTTGCTCTTGTGTTACTCTATTGTTACTCCATTGTTACTGTTCAGTTATTCTATTGTTATATCAAATTGGATCTTTATTATCGTCTAGCTATTCATCAATATAAAAAAAAAATAAACGGCCAACAGCCAAGACAAGCAGAGCAAATACGAGTACCAAACAACTAAAGCAATAAGCTCCAAAATAACTAAGTGATCCTCACAATAACCAAGTTTAAACTCACAAGCTGCAACTTGGTTGTGGAATGCTAGATACGGTCATACGGAGTACAATTTACTTATTAGTAATTGAGTGTAAGTTAAACTACTTGCTTATATATGACCAAAAAATGACATAAAATACAACTTTCTTTTAAACCCAGGAGAAACAGCAACTATAATACAAAACCACTTCATATTCCGCATGACCGCATTCTACCATTATTATCATCAAAGTTGAACAACCATTAACAAAATCAAAATTACCTTCATCCTTACCGTGGATCATAATTGACACTGTTAAACATGCTTTAGAGACCACCATAAATACAATACCACTTACAATCGACCGATAACTTTTATCGTCAACCACCTCGACCTCCGTTCCCATGTTCCTCGCCCCCTGCCTTCACTATAATCGGTCGACCATAATATCAGTCACTAAATGAAGACTAAACTGACTAAAGTTAAGGCTAAAATCACACCCTTCACCCACGAAAACAGAAGCAACGCAAATGAGAGAGACCGATCGTCTACAAGTGTGCGTGTCGGAGCATGGACGAAGAGATTCAGGTGATTTTTCTTGTTTTTGATTCGAATAATGGCGGTGAATTAGTGAATTGCGGTGGCTAGTGCGACATGGAGGTGCGGGATTCGCACCTGGATGGTTGTATGAACTGATGGTTGAGCGAGTGGGAGTCGTCGCTGCTAGTTCTGCGTAGCCTGGGTTACTGGGAGTTGCTAAGACTCGTGTCGGTTTTAGTGGCATGGCTGTTCATGGTGGTTGCAACTTTACTCGATTTCCGAGGGTGATGAGATGAGTATTTGTGGAATTCGAGTTTCAGATTTGGGTGAGAGGAGAGAGAAATAAAAATTATGGTAGGATGGGATGGTTTAAGGGTGACGTGGGTGAATTAGATCTAGACCCTTGATTTCCTTCTTATTCAGTGGTTCAGATTTGTGAGTACCAACTCACCATAAGGTACTAAATTCACAAGAAGCCAATTCTTTTGAGAGAGAGAGAGAGAGAGAGGGGTTCATATGAGTCCACCATCTTTTTTGAGTCCATAAGTCCTCATCTTGACCTTTGGATGGAGGAGATGGAATGACAAGATTAGAAATAGATGGAGGGATAAGATTAGAAGGAAAATAGATGGATAAGATGAGAAAAAAATGGAGGGACAAGATTAGAACCAAAATGAGTGAGTTCCACATATACATCACCTTCATAGTGTCCATTTATACTAGAATATGATTTTGAGACAAGTTTTTGTAACTTCAGCTTTTTATGAGTGTAACTTCAGTCATTACGAGTATAACTTCAACCATTATTTTTGTAATTTCAAACTAAAATGTGATTTCGACTATACAAATTTGAATTTATGTAACTTTAAGACAAGTTTATGTGATTTTAGCCTTTTTATGAGTGTAACTTCAGTCATTACAAGTGTAATTTCAACACTTATTTGTGTAACTTCAAACTATAATTTGATTTCGACTATATAAATTTGAATTTATGTAACTTTAAGACAAGTTTATGTGATTTTAACCTTTTTATGAGTGTAACTTCAGTCATTACGAGTGAAAATTCAAATATTATTTGTGTAACTTCAAGCTAAAATATGATTTTGACTATATAAATTTGATTTTTTGTAACTTTGAGACAATTTATATGATTTTAACATTTTATGATTGTAATTTCAGTCATTACGAGTGTAACTTCAACCATTATTTGTGTAATTTCAACCTAAAATGTGATTTTGACTTTATAAATTTGAATTTACGTAAGTTTAAGACAAGTTTATGTGATTTTATTCTTTTTATAACTATAAACTTTAGTCTTTTCGAGCATAACTTCAACCATTATTTGTGTAACTTCAGTCTTCTTTTGGGTAACTTCAATGATTTATACTAAATGTGTGAATATTTTAATTTAAATTCATGTAAGTTGAAGACATGTTTACGTAACTTTACTCCTTAATAGTGTAATTTCAGTCTTAACACTGTAACTTTAGTCGTTAAAAGTGTAACTTCAGTCCTTTATATCATTTCAAAATATTAATTTGAATTTATATAGTATTACTAGTGTAACTTCAGTCCATAATGGTGTAACTTTAATCCATAATGATGTAACTTTAATTCATAATGGTGTAACGTTTTGCTAAAGTGATATAACTTCAAGCTGTACTAGTGTAACTTCAATCCATAATGTAGTAACTTCAGTTAATAATGATGTAATGAAAAAAAAAACTCTAACAAACTCAACCAGTCCACCACCACAAAAAAAATAGATCTAAAAAAATAAAAGAAAAAAAATATAGAAAAACTGAAATCTTAAAAACCAAAACGAAATTTTGAAAAAAAAACGAGATCTAAAAAAAACATAGGAAAAAATTGTGGTTTTTTATCTGAAAAAAAAAACAACAAACACTAGTAATTTGAAAAATAAAAAAGGAGATCTAAAAAATACATAAATTCTGTACAAAAATAAAAATGAAAATTAAAAGAGATAATGCAAATCGGAAAAAAAAAAAAGGAGAAGAAAGGAGGTGGTCCACCACAACCACTGACCCCACCCCGCCTCCGACCACCACTGCCACAGTGTGACAACCCTCGCGAATGCGGAAATAAAACATAACAAGCATGTGAATTATAAAGCGGAAAATACGGTATTTTAAAAACTTTTTACATGCAAGAAAGAAGTACGAGGAATGTCAATAATTACAAACCAAATATAAAATACTACAAGAGACGTAGTCTCTCAAAATGTTATCAATGTCAAAGTGATTAGCAAACTAGCTAAATAACGTCTAGAGGTGATTCATCCAGGGACAACGCCCGCTAGCTCACACCCGAACCCAAAATACCACAAGCAAAAAGCCATCCAAATCAAGCAACCTGTTCATCCATGAAAAACATGAACGCCACAATCAGTGGGGAGTAACTCCGGGTTCTCCCAGCCATATCACATTAAACGTACATCCAAGGAAATACAAAAGTAAAATCATGCATATATAGATATACATGTGAGATACGATAAGAATAGATAGGCAATCCAATATATAATGATAAGAGCAATGGAATACAAATCCGAATCCATCATGTTATTCAAAGACTCGGGGAAGACACTCTTAGGCAACCGAATACGCTCACTAGGGCTTGCATCTCACCGTTAGCGGTATAAGTTTGATAAGATTGAGACTCGACAGACAAACCAAGTCAATCATGCGATGATCACAGTAAATCCAACATATTATCATCCATTCACGAACCAAGACAATGACGGTGTCCAATCATGCAATGACCATGAACAAGATCATGAAATCACGCAATCAAAGACGACACAAGACGACAACTCTCACGGTAAATGAAACGCACTAGCATCGTGTACATGGCAAGTATGATTAAAAAGGCATCCACGGGATCACATTTCCCTGAACTCATACGCGATGCTTACATTTCGCCTATGTAGACTATTTTCCTCCTGGTAGCACGACGATAATAATACGGTCCTAGTCTAAACCTGGCCAGGATCTCGGAATAAACGTGTTCCAATTCGACATGCGATA
>JAIUZE010036449.1:0-13312 GCA_022085475.1 Heliosperma pusillum | reverse complement strand
ATCGCTTTCTAGAAAGACAGTATCTCGAGACACAAACACTTTGTCCTCATGACGGTTGTAGAAGTAATATCCACGTGTTTCCTTAGGATATCCTACAAAAATACATTTGTCGGATCTGGGTGCGAGCTTGTCATTAGACTTCTCATGAACCAACGCCTCGCAACCCCAAATTTTCATAAACGACAAATAAGGAACCTTTCCTTTCCATATCTCATATGGAGTTTTATTGGCTGCTTTAGTCGGGCTACGATTTAGTGAAAATATTGCGGTTAAGATGGCAAATCCCCAAAACGAGTCAGGAAGCTCTGTAAGACTCAGCATCGACCGAACCATATCTAATAAAGTTCGGTTTCTCCTTTCAGACACACCATTTAATTGAGGTGTTCCAGGAGGAGTCCATTGTGATACTATACCGCAATCTTTTAGGTGTGAATCAAATTCATAATTTAGATATTCACCACCACGATCAGATCGTAGGGCTTTTATCTTCTTATTCAATTGGTTTTCCACTTCATGTTGAAACTCTTTGAACTTTTCAAAAGCTTCACTCTTATGCCTCATTAAGTAGACGTATCCATATCTACTTACATCGTCGGTAAAAGTAATGAAGTACTTGTAACCACCTCTAGCTTGGAGAGTCATTGGGCCACATACATCGGTATGTATGAGGCCTAATACTTCACTTGCTCGTGTCCCTTTTCCCGAAAAAGGAGCACGAGTCATCTTGCCCAAAAGACAAGATTCGCATTCACCATAAGATTCGTAATCAAATGGTTTGAGAAGTTTCGTTGAAACAAGTCTCTTTATGCGTCGTTCATTTATATGACCTAAACGACAATGCCAAAGGTATGATTGATTAGGTTCACCTAATTTGAGCTTCTTGCTTTCGATATGATATATTTCATTAACATTATCAAGAACATAAATGCCTCAAATAGAGATGGCTTTACCATAAAACACATCATTAAAAGAAAACGAACAACTATTGTTCTTGATTACAAAAGAGAAACCCTCCGCGTCAAGTACGGAAATGGAGATAATGTTCTTAGTCAAGGAGGGTACAAAATAACAATTATTTAAATACAACTCAAGACCACTAGCCAAGGTTAATACATAAGTTCCTACGGAGACGGCGGCAACTCTTGCTCCATTCCCCATTCGTAGGTCCACATCACCCTTGGCTAGTGCTCGCACGTCCTTAAGCCCCTGCAAGTGATTACAAAGGTGAGAACCACATCCAGTATCAAATACCCAAGTGGAAGTGCAAGCATAGTTAATATCTATCATATAAAGAGAAGAGAGGATTATACCTGACGGTGTCACACATCCGTCCTTCTTATCCTTCAAATACTTGGGACAATTGCGTTTCCAATGTCCCTTGCCTTTACAATAAAAGCATTCGGCTTCGGCGTGCTTCTTACCCTTAGCCTTGACATTACTATACATAATAGCTTTGCCCTTTCCCTTTCCTTGCTTCTTAAATTGGGCCTTGGCTTTTCCCTTCCCCTTTTGAACCCCTAGATTTAAGTTCTTCAATCTCATTGAAAAAACATCCCTTTGCTCACTCCCACTTGCTTCCATATCCCGTTCGACTTGGGTAAGGAGAGCATGGAGCTCGTGAAAGCTCTTATCCATGCCATGCATGTTATAGTTTGCCCTAGCTTGGGCAAACTTGGGAGGAAGTGAGTGAAGGATGCGGCCAACCGCTAGCTTCTTAGGAATCTTGACCCCTAGACGATCTAGAGTGTCAATATGTTCCACCATCTTAAGCACATGTGGACCAACCTTTTGGCCCCTCTCTAGCTTGGCTTCAAAAAGCCGAGTCATAGCATTGTATTGGCGAATCTCGGGTGATTGAGAAAAAGCCAATGTCACCCTAGAGAATATCTCATATGCTCCAAGGGTGATGTATTGTTGCTTAAGGGTTGAGGACATCGACCAAATCAAGACCATCTTGATGTCGTTTGCTACCTTAAGGTATTCCTCATATGCGGCTTTGGCCGCATTAGTGGCTCTTGGGCCGGGTTCATTGGGTGGTGCCTCGGTCAAGTAGCGCAAAACATTATCTGATAACGCCGCGCCCTTGATCGTTTGCTCCCACTCGACGAAATTAGTTCCATCGTCTTTTAAGATGCATTTGTCCATAACGGACCTTAGCCATGAGTCCTTTCCTAGTTGAACGGTGTTGTTATTGTTTGCCATTGCGAATTATGAATAACTACAACAAAAATTAGGAAATATTAACATTCATTGTTTTAATCAATTTTACTTGTATAACCAATTTAAACAAGTCACTCATATAATGACCCCTCACGAAATTATATAAGCGATCCCGAGACCCGCATTTTAGACAAAAGAACATGTTATGCAACTTTTATGTAAAAGACGGTAAGTCAACTTTTGACTAATTCTACTCCTAGAACTCTCGGTCGACGGATTTCAACTAAACCCATCTCCTAGTCCCAAGATAACGCTTATCTTGTTGAGTCAAACCCAATTTAGGCGTGTGATCGTATCACCCTACTTACCCGAGGTAAAAAGGTCCACGTTGTGGTTGTCCTAATGAACACGGGGTTCATAGGTGCTTCAATTGGTAAGGCTAAATCTCAATTCCTTTTTAAGTTATGTGAGAGGTCTTGCCAATTTTAGTTATTAATTCCCTATAAATGAACTAAGTCGGTGAATTTTGAATAACGTTGAATTGACAATCGATAAATAAAAAGCATGTTGGTGATTTTGGCATGTGCGGAAAAATAAAGCAAGCAATCAAATTAAATCCTAGTATGGCCACCTAGCTAATCTAATTAACTAGATGATTAAAAATCGGAAACCAACTCCTTGGTCCCTTGCCTCTTCATGGAACGCTTTCCAATATGGCACCGTCTTTTGGAACACCGACTTTGGGAATCACCGTCTTCACAATAAATAATTACAAAACTACAAATGAATACATAGCAAATTCCTATTATACATTTGATCTATAAAATGAAATTATTAATTATTACAAAACGGCGATACGAAATCGCAATAAATTACAACCAAATCGGCATTCCCTTACATTACGGGTAATACCGATAAAAATAATCTAGGCCATACTAGGTACAACTTGCAATAAAATAAATAAATGACATTCATTCATTCAACAACATAAATAAAAATGCTGTAAAATCATGCCAAAATCACCCTCAATACTTGTCATGTTCATTCTAGCTCGGTTTTTACGAATTTTATCGATTTTCTCTACTAAAAATCAATAATCAACACTTAAATCGTATTTAAGCTCAAAATAATTATCTAAACTGATTTAGAACTCAAAATTAGTCCCCACTAATTTCACTTGTATTTAATTAGTTTGATTTGATCGCATTTGCTATTTAAAGAGGTTTAATCATAACTTTTATGAATTAAACCCAAAATAAAATTAAAAATCATTAAAATTGAAACAAAAAAAATTTGTACATACTGGAACACTTCCAGGAACCTCAAGAACAAAAACATTTGTCCAAAAAATTTGAAATGATTTTATGAACAAATAGCTTTATAATAATCGGTTTTTATCTAATAAAACCAACTAAAATAGTAAAATGATGAAACAAATTTTCAAATTTTACCAGGATGATATAAATAATATTTTAAAATGTACAAAAATTTTTAACTCCAGAAAGTCTCGTTTCAATTTTAAGAACAAAATAACTCCTTTAAATCGATCTTTATCCAATAAAAATCAATAACCATGCAATACATGACTAAATGTCACGAAAAATTACATACAATATTTACACCATGCATGTGACAACATATTAAAAATTTGAGGCCAGATTCAACATGCAACTATTTTTAGTTAACTTTTAACATAAAACCGCATGCTAACTCGATTATAAAGGCCATAAATCATAATAAATAGCAAAATAATTCGTAAATTCACCAAATTTGACCACAAAACATTTTGAGGTCAGTAGGTATGCATGCAAATCAGAAAATTTCGTGAAAACCATTTTTAACATAAATTTTCGATTTTTACTCAAGTTATCGTATAACCCGATTTTAATGCTTAAAATCAACATGCATGCTACAAGCTAGCTCTGATACCACATGAAAGTTCATAGACCCTAATTAGACTCCTCTAATTAGTTACTAAATTACTTGTTAATTTAGTGTTTAATAAAGATCTATGTAACATGCATGCAAATTAAAATGCATAATAAAAAGTAAGAAGAAATTTCCTTACATTGGGAAATTTCGGTTTATATGGGCACAACAAGAAACACCTTTCTTGTTGTTCTTGTGCTAGAAAGAAAAAGATGATCCTCCTTGTAATCTTCAAATTAGAAGACCTCCTTTGAGATGCACCCAAGAGAGAACCCAAACTAATCACTTAGTTTTTGACTAGAAAACACAAGTGATAAGATGAACTAATATTGGATATTATTACTACTCTAGTAATAGGAAATATTAGTATTAGAGAGGTTTTAGAGAGATGAGGATTTTAGTGAGATAAGCAACAAAATAAGAATGAACAAGTAAGTCAAAATGAACAACAAGATTGTCCATTTAAGGACTCAAAAGGTCCGGCCAAAACAAGCCTAATAGGCCTCTTATTTTGCTTAAAATATTCTCATGCAAATAGCTTTGAGTGTAGTAGTGAATAAGATCATGATCATGTGTCATAAACATGACATGATCACATGTTGTAGTATGATACAAGAAACAACAACCATCATGTTATACACTACATGATTTCGGCATTCACTAGTGTCATGTGGTCCATTTTGATTTTTGATATTTGTCCCACAAATACTTATAATCATATGTTTAATTATCTTGTATAATTAAGGGTTAATTTGATCATATAACAATTATATGACTCAAATTAATAAATAATATACACTTAACTTATAAGTGATATTTTATCATTATATCAATATATAATGGGTCCCACAATGCCTAGTTAGTTTATTTTACAACTCCTTGTAAATATAATTAACTAATCACCTCTACCTCAAAGTATATGCATAACCTCAACTAATTTAATGAATTAACTATTAATCATTAAATTAAATCTTATTTAATCGTATTAAAATAAGACGTAAAATTTATTCAGTCAATTATCGTATAATTGACTAATAAACTTATCCGGAATGAGTTCCGTAACTCAATTTCCAATAATTAACTCTCGTAACTAAACATATATCAAATATATATATAAAGTACTAATTAATATGTATCGTATACAAATAATTAGATTTCTGTTTGGGTCTCATCCTATAGGTGTGACCGAAAGGGGTCAGTTGATTACCGCCGTCATACGACAATAACGTCTAACTCTAGTCAGCTGACCGTTATCGATTTACGTTAATCAACTGACAGGAGTATCAAAATACTAGTCATCCCACTAATATTCCAAAATGAGATTTATAATATAAAGCACTATGTGGAGGACACTTGCTCCAAACATTTTGATCAACAAAGAAGAAGGTGAATCATTCGGAGGACCCACGGCACACCTTGGGGGCCCCACATACCCTTGGGGGCCCTACTCGACGCGCCAAAGCCCTCCCGAGTCAAGGCAAGCGAAACCGAGAAGGAAACAACAAAGTCAAGCGAAGGAAGAAGGAGGACGAGCATCTCACGGTCGTGAAATGCATCTCACGGTCGTGAGATGCTTTGCCAAAAAGGAAGAAAATCGTGCATTTGGTTTCACGACCGTGAAACCCCATTTCACGGTCGTGAAACCTATGTCACGGTCGTGAAATGAACTTCACGGTCGTGACTTATCAGTGAAACATGACCTTGCTCTGCCAACTCTTTCACGACCGTGAAATGGAGTTTCACGGTCGTGAGACGTCTTTCACGACCGTGAAACCCATTTCACGGTCGTGACTTTGTCAGTCCATGAAGCTTCTCGAGGCCCATCTTTCCTTCATTTTGTAAACCTATATATAGACCCTCTTATGTAATTAAAGGGCACGAAACCCTAGATCTGAAACTTTCATATAATTAGTATTTAATCTTGTATTAATCTTTCTTAATTAAGCTAATTAGTCGGTAAATTAGTGATTACAACTTGGTTTAGTGTATGAACTCGGGTTATATTCGAAGATTTGTGACGAAATCTTGGTATTTATATCAAAGTTCTAATCTTTCTCCAAGTTGGTTTAATTCCTCTACTTAATCTTATCTTTAATTAAGTTTTCGTTTCAATTATCGTTATCTACTTATTGTTAATTAGAAATGTTTAATGCTGTTGTTGTTTTCCTTATGCAATTTTTAGTGAATGTTAATTTCCCTTTGAATATGAGTGAGTAGTGTTCTATCTAGGATTAGTGGGGGATAATGGGTTTTAATGAGGGTTAATCTTTGTTAGTCGGGTTTAAATTGTTGATTAATTGTCTTTCTTCCAACTTTTGCATACTATATGTTTGATGAAATGGTTGTTTGACAATCTTGCATGATTCATGTTTATCGTACATTTCCGTAAGATCGATAGCCTCGGAATATGTTAGGATTTGCATATAGTTGGTGTATCGACCATGTGTACTCGAGAGCTAGCTTGGTTCGGTATATGAAAGGGATTGTAAGTTCGAGAGTGTCAATCCACCGCGCCCAAGTTTGACTACCCATCAACTATGAACCCGACTCACTAGAACCCGAATTACCCATTTGAACCCATCAATCCTAGACCTTCCTTTTATTGATTCTTACTTGATTATCTTTCTCGTCTTAGATTTCTTTTGTCGTTTTTAATTGTTGTTACCTTAGTTTAGTCAACAAACCCAAAACCCATAATTACTTGTGACTTGCAAGATACTTTAGTAGACTTTAGATCATTTCTAAGCAACAACCGTCCCTGAGATCGACATCCCTACTTCACAACTATTTTCACTACATCAAAATGGCGCCGTTGCCGGGGACGGTGTATGTTTAATTTGATTGTTTTTAGTTTGCTTGAGTTTTTTGCCTCTTGTCTTGAGAAACCTAGTTTCTCAAGGCATTCTCACCGTTTACATTTAGTTTTCTTGTATGCCCAGGCGAGCTCCCCCAAAGAATCAACCTCCAATCGATCCCGAGATCGAAAGGACCTTTAGGAGACTTCGCAAAGTCTTCAAAACCGCAAGTAGAGGCTCTTCTTCAAACCCGATTATCACAACGGAGGAGCTTTTACCTTCAATTGAAGAAAGGGAAATTCGGGAAAGTAACGAGATAGATATTGAGCATCCAAGTGTAGAGAATTGGGAGGATATTGTGCCGATTGCGGAATTTGTGAATCCTTTTGGAATCCCACCAACCATCCCACAAGACATCCAACCACCCACTCTTCTAACAATGCCTAAATTCTCATCTCACTCCATTCCCACGGAGGATACTCTTCCAAACACCACCCCCGTACCACAAAATCTCACCGGAAATTTCATTGCTAAAACCGCTTTTATCCAATTGGTAGAGAGAAACCAATTTGGAGGTATGCCAAGTGAAGACCCTCATCTACACATGGAGACTTTTTGTGATTATTGTGATGCCGTTTCTCAAACGGGAGTGACTCAAGACCAAATCCGATGGGTCTTGTTTCCTTTCTCTCTTATTGGAGCGGCAAAACGATGGTTGAAGAGTCTTGACAAGGTCGCTCTAGGTATTGACTCATGGAAGAAGCTAGCTCTAGCTTTTTATCAAAAGTTCTATCCACCGGAAAAGACAAATATGTTGAGAGCTAAGATAACCGGGTTCAAGCAAAGGGATGAAGAGTCACTCTGTGAAGCTTGGGACCGATTCAAGGAGATTATTCGTTCTTGCCCTCACCATGGTTTGAGTGAGTGGTTCTTAGTACAACAATTTTGGAATGGACTTTATGAAGATGCTAGAGGAATTTTGAACATGGGATCAAATGGAAGGTTCACGGAAGTAGATGATGCTCAAACTTGGGCAAGAATAGAGGAGATGGCGGCCCATAACTCACAATTTAGTAGGCCAAGGCAAACTCCTAGGGGAAGACATGAAGTGAGCTCCGTTACCCAAATGGGAGCCGATTTTGGAGCTCAACTTAGCTCTTATATGGAAGCAATGAACCTCAAAATGGACCAACAAACGGCTCTATTCCAACAAGCTCAAAGTTCATTAACTCAACCTCCTATGCAACAAGTGAATGCTATGGTGATGGCACCAAGCTTACCTCAAGGGGTTTGTGAATGTTGTGGAACATTTGGTCATGATCCCCAAGAATGTAGAGGATCCGTGGAACAAGTAAATGCCTTTCAATCTTATAGGCAAGGAACCCCTTACTCCAACTTCTACAATGAGAACACAAAGAACCACCCAAATCTCTCATACAAAAGCCAAAATGTTCAAAACCCTCAACCACAACCATATGTTGCCCCACCCATGAGAAACAATCAACAAAATTTCCAAAGGCAACAATACAACCAAAACCAACCTTCCTACAATCAACAACAATACAACCAAAATCAATACAACCCACCACCACAAAATCAACCTCCCATGCAACCACAAGTTGGGGATCCAAACTTGGACATTCACAAAGCGATTCTCCAATTGCAAAAAGATAACCAAGCCAAAGATATTATCATCAATAACATCCTTGCCCACAATAAAATGCTTGAAACTCAAGTGACTCAAATAGCCTCGGGGAGTTCCTCTAGGGGAAAGGGTCAATTACCTCCTCAAGGTAACCCACCTAGAAATGAAACCGCCAATGCCATACATTTGAGGTGTGGAAAGAGTTATGAGGGGCCAAGAATGCCAATTGAAGATGATAATGGAGAGGGAGACAAAGTGGAAGATGATGGGCAAATTGAAATTGAGGTTGTTGAATTGGATGATAAGGAGGAAGAGTGCTCTTCAAGTGAGCAAGTTGTTGTTGAGAAGAATGATGATGTGATAACAACAAACAAGAAGGTTGAGGAGCCTATTGTGATAAGGCTACCTTTTCCTTCTAGACAAGCCAAAACAAAACTTGATAAGCAACTAGGCAAGTTCATGGAAATTGTAAAGAACTTGGAGGTCTCTATTCCTTTCACCGACCTCATCACTCAAATCCCCGCCTATGCAAAATTTATGAAGGACATTCTTACAAGGAAGAAGTCATTGAGTGAAGTTGAAACCGTGGCATTCACCGGTGAATGTAGTGCATTTATACAAAACCCAACCCCTCCAAAATTGAAGGATCCGGGTAGTTTCTCCATCCCGTGCACCATAGGCAACATTACCATTGACAAGGCCTTGTGTGATTTGGGAGCTAGTGTGAGTGTGATGCCATACTCCATATGTGAAAAACTTGGCATGGGAGAGCTTAAATGCACAAACATTACACTTCAAATGGCGGACCGATCAACAAAGCAACCTTTGGGTGTGTTGGAGGATGTCCCGGTTCGAATTGGGAAATTTTTCATCGCGGTGGACTTCATTGTTCTTGATATGGCGGAGGATTCTCAAATCCCCATAATCCTCGGGAGGCCCTTCTTGCACACCGCCGGAGCGGTAATTGATGTGAAACAAGGGAGGCTTACTCTTGAAGTGGGGGATGAGAAAATCACTTTCAATTTGCAAAATGCCATGAAAGCCCCCAATCTTGGAGAACCATGCTATTTCATTGACATTATTGATGCCTTCGTTGAAGAAGTTACACCTAGCTTCTATATGAGGGACCCTTTGGAGGCTATATTGACTTTAGAGCCAAGGGATATCATGGAGGAGCTACATGGGTTTGAGTTCGACTTGCTTGAAGCAACTTTGGAGGGAGAAGAGCTTGATGAAGAACAACTCTTAAGACTTGAGTCTATCATCCAAACTTCTTGTGCGGTAGACATTGCGGTAGAGGTACAACCTCCTTCTCTTAAACCCCTTCCTTCTAACTTAGTATATGCTTATCTTGATGAGTCGAAGTACAAACCGGTAATTGTAAATGCTAGCCTTGATGATGATCAATTGAATGCATTGTTGTGTGTGTTGAGAAAACATGAGAAAGCTATAGGCTATAGCTTGGATGATTTGAATGGGGTTAGCCCCGAATTGTGTATGCATAGAATTCATATGCAAGATGACCATGAGCCAAGAAGGCAACCCCAAAGAAGATTAAACCCCACCTTGCAAGAGGTTGTCAAAGGTGAAGTCATGAAGCTACTAGATGCCGGGATCATCTACCCAATCTCTTACTCCGATTGGGTTAGCCCCGTGCAAGTGTTGCCAAAGAAAGGCGGCACCACGGTAGTGAAGAATGATAAAGATGAACTAGTGCCAATTAGGTTAGTGACGGGGTGGAGAATGTGCATAGATTATAGGAGGTTGAATGCCTCAACAAGAAAGGATCATTTCCCCCTTCCCTTCATTGACCAACTCTTAGAGAGACTTGCCTCAAACAAGTATTTTTGCTATTTAGATGGATATTCGGGATTCTTCCAAATCCCAATTGACCCGATTGACCAATCTAAGACCACAGTCACATGCCCTTATGGCACTTTTGCCTATAGGAGAATGCCTTTCGGTCTTTGCAATGCCCCGGCTACATTTCAACGATGCATGATGAGCATTTTTTCCGATTACATTGAATCTATCATGGAAGTTTTTATGGATGATTTTAGTGGATATGGGAAAGATTTTGATTTGTGCTTGCATAATTTGTCCTTGGTGTTGCAAAAATGTGAAGAAGTTAGTCTTGTTTTGAATTGGGAGAAGTGCCACTTCATGGTTAATGAAGGGGTGGTTCTCGGTCATCTTATATCGGAAAAGGGTATCCAAGTTGATAGAGAAAAGGTGGAAGTGATTGAGCAATTACCCCCACCTTCAAATCTCAAAGGGGTGAGAAGCTTCCTTGGTCATGCCGGCTTTTATCGCCGGTTCATCAAGGACTTCTCCAAAATTGCTAAACCACTTACACAACTTCTCCTCAAGGATACCCCTTTCCATTTTACTAATGAGTGTGTTGAGGCATTTGATAGGATCAAGGAAGCTCTTATTTCGGCTCCGGTCATGCAATCCCCGGATTGGGAATTGCCATTTGAGGTGAGGTGCGACGCAAGCGATTATGCCGTTGGCGCGGTTCTTGGCCAACGGAAGGATAAAGCTTTGCATGCCATTTACTATTCTAGCAAGGCCCTTGATGAGGCACAAGTCAACTATGCAACGACGGAAAAAGAGCTTCTTGCCATTGTTTTTGCTCTTGATAAGTTCCGTTCGTACTTGATTGGCTCCAAAGTCATTATGTATACGGACCATGCCGCACTCAAATATCTACTTGCCAAGAAAGAAGCTAAGCCCCGCCTCATTAGATGGATCCTTCTCTTACAAGAATTCGATTTGGAGATAAGAGATAAGAAGGGTGCGGAAAATGCGGTGGCGGACCACTTGTCCCGGCTAAGCAATGATGGAAGTAAGGATCACATGCCTATCAACGATTCATTCCCGGATGATTTTCTCTTTGCAATTCATGAAACAATCCAAAATCAAGCACCTTGGTTTGCGGATTTTGCCAACTATATTGTGGGTGGTGTTCTTCCACCGGGCATCAACCACAATCAAAAGAAGAGATTTTTATTTGAAGCCAAGAGATACTTTTGGGATGCTCCCTTGTTGTTCAAGGAGTGTGGCGATGGGATGTATAGAAGATGTGTTCCCCAATGGGAGTATGATGAAATCATGAAGGGATGCCACTCCTCTCCTTATGGAGGGCACCATGGGGCAAGCAAAACCGTTGCTAAAATACTTCAATCCGGGTTCTTTTGGCCCTCTATGTTCCATGATGTCAAGCACTTTGTCCAAAGTTGCGATGCTTGTCAACGCACCGGCAACATTTCTTGGATGAATGAGATGCCCCAAAGGGGGATTCTTGAGGTGGAAGTGTTTGATGTGTGGGGAATAGACTATCAAGGCCCTTTTATTTCTTCAAGAGGGAATAGGTACATTCTTGTGGCCGTAGACTACGTGTCCAAATGGGTGGAGGCGGTGGCTTCCCCTACCAACGATGCCAAAGTTGTCATCAATTTCTTAAAGAAGATTATTTTTCCCCGGTTTGGAGTACCTAGAGCTCTAATAAGTGATGGAGGGAAGCACTTTCATGAAAAACGACTTGACTCACTACTTCTCAAATATGGTGTTCATCATCGTACCGGTTTGGGGTATCATCCACAAACGAGTGGGCAAGTCAAAATCTCCAACAAAGAAATCAAATCTATCCTTGAAAAAGTGGTCTCGAAGCACCGCAAAGATTGGAGTTCAAAGCTCGATGACACATTATGGGCATATAGGACGGCATTCAAAACTCCTATTGGAATGTCGCCTTATAAGTTGGTATATGGCAAGTCTTGCCATTTGCCCATAGAGCTTGAATACAAGGCATATTGGGCGATCAAAGAACTAAATCTCGATGCAAAATTGAGCGGTGACAAGAGATTACTCCAATTACAAGAGCTTGAGGAGTTCCGGCTCAAATCTTACGAAAATGCCCAATCTTACAAGGAAAAGACCAAACTCATTCATGACAAGAAGATCCTCAAAAGGGATCTCCAATGTGGAGACAAGGTCCTTCTATTCAACTCAAGGTACAAGCTATTTCCCGGGAAGCTCAAATCCCGATGGTCGGGACCATTCTTGATCACCGAGGTAGGGAAATATGGGGACTTTGAGTTGGCAAGCAAAGATGGTCAAAAATTCAAAGTGAATGGGAAACGAATCAAGCTTTATAAGGAAGGTTCTCTCGTAGGAGTAGTCGAGGCTTTGTACCTCAAGCCGACTACTCCTCATTAATTTTTGAACAAGAACGGGTTTTGTGAAGTCCCCTAAGAATCACAAATTTGTAAATAATTCTAACTCACTTGACTAGTGTTCGATAGATTTTAGTTTGCATGGAAATTAATTAAATTGACGATAATAAGGTCGAATTTCGTTTGGCTAATTGAATCGTTAATTAAATCAATTTCCCGTTACTTAGTTAATTTTGTACATTTTTAGTGTAATTTTTGTCAAAGAGAGTGTGAGGGAGGGATTTAATGTGTGTGTGATTATTTTTGTAAGTTGAAATGAACGAAACGTAGCGGAATGCTAAAGAAGGAGCGAGAAATCGAGCTAAGGGTGAAGATTTTGAAGAAAAAGGGTCGAAAAAGACGAGTCACACTCGTAAGATTGATTTCACGCCCGTGAAAATTCAAGAAAAGCAAGGAAATCACGAATTCTCGGTTTCACGGTCGTGAAATGGCATTTCACGGTCGTGAAACTGTGGAAAACAATGCAGTAGCTTATCTAAAACAAGTCACGGTCGTGACATGAGTCTCACGGTCGTGAAATGGCACTTCACGGTCGTGACACCATT
>JAIUZE010036447.1:0-15653 GCA_022085475.1 Heliosperma pusillum | reverse complement strand
TATGTTAAGGTTTTGTATTTTCAATATACATTGCTTTTATGTTATTCATGTTTAATTAAACTCGACATTTCGTGCCTGGGAGAACTCGGAGTTATTCCCCACTGACTGTGGCTTCCGTGTTTATATTTAATGCGGTCGAACAGGTGGTGAATGCATATTTGGGTACATTGACGAGCTAGCGAGCGAAGTATTACCTTGGACCCATATTCGGTTCTTAGGATTGTATATTATTATACACTCCTTTTATTTCAGTATTTATACGGGAGATATGTCTCCCGTCTTGTATAATTCTTATGTAAAATATTAGTTTCCTTTTTGTTTGACCCTTTTTATTTATGACACCCTTTGTTATGTATTTAAATTATTTTTTTCTTTCCGCAAATTTGAGGGTGTCACAGTAAATCTGGAAAATTGAGAGAGGGGTGGTGCCGTGGTGGTGCTCACGGGTGAGGGAAGGAGGTGAGTGAGGGTGTGGTAGTGCTCGGTGGGTGAGGGAAGAACGGTGGCGGAGGCGGTGGCGCTCGGTGGGTGAGGGAAGGAGAGTGGTGGTGGTGCTCGGTGGGTGAGGGAATGAGGTGATTTTTTAGGTTTTTTTTTTGAGAGGTAGGTAGAGAGAGAAGAGAGGTAGAGAGATAATGAAAAATGTGAGAATGAGAGAAATGGGGTGAATGAAGGATATAAATACTAGGGTTTGAAGGATATGATTGTGTGTGTCTCACAATCTTGACCCTCCATTTTGTTTTAATCCTAACCATTCATCATCTTAATCTAAGGGTTTGGATTAGGACTCAAGGACTCAAATATACTAGGGGGACTACCTCTATATATATATATATATATATATATATATAGGTAAGATCCGGTGAGTCCACCTAAATATTTGAGTCCGTGAGTCCAGCTATACAATATCACAGATTATACGAAATAATATCACTAGTTATACTAAACAGTATCACGAAAAAAAACCAACAGAAAAGGGCTAAAAAAATTGGTGTGAAAAAAAGTATTAGGAAAAAAAATAGTAATAGTGCGCGAAAAAGTGCTTCAGTGATGTGATATTGTACAGTATAACCCATGATATTGTTTAGTATAACTTGTGATATTGTATCATGGACTCACGGACTCAAAAAGATAGGGTGGACTCACATGATCCTAATTCTCTATATATATATATATATGTTTCTGTGTGAGTCCACCATTTTTTGTGAGTCCATGAGTCCTCATCTTAGCCATTGGATGAGGGAGATGGATGGATGAGATTGTAGAGACAAAAGCACACTTAACACTAATCAATTACCTATGCACTAATTAATCAACTTTCTCTCTCTAGCCTTTAGTTAATCACTTTTGAGCACCTTTAAGTATCTGAGATTTGTGAGTGTTACTTCAACCCCTATTTGTGTAACTTCAAACTAAAATGTGATTTCGACTATATAAATTTGAATTTATGAAACTTCAAGACAAATTTATGTCATTTTAGACTTTTTATGAGTGTAACTTCAGTCATTATGAGTGTAACTCCAACCGTTATTTATGTAACTTCAAACTAAAATGTGATTTCGACTATATAAATTTGAATTTATGAAACTTCAAGACAAGTTTATATGATTTTAGCCTTTTTAGGAGTGTAACTTCAATCATTACGAGTGTCACTTCAACCATTATTTTTGTAACTTCAAACTAAAATTTGATTTCGACTACATAAATTTGAATTTATGAAACTTCAAGACAAGTTTATATGATTTTAGCCTTTTTAGGAGTGTAACTTCAGTCATTACGAGTGTCACTTCAACCATTATTTTTGTAACTTCAAACTAAAATTTGATTTCGACTACATAAATTTGAATTTATGAAATTTCAAGACAAATTTATGTGATTTCGACTACATAAATTTAAAGTTATGTAACTTTAAGACAAATTTATGTGAGTTTACCCTTTTTATAAGTGTAACTTCAGTCATTACGAGTGTAACTTCAAGCCTTATTTGTGTAACTTTAACCCAAAATACGATTAAATTTTAGCATTTTTATGAGGGTAACATTTTTCTTTATTAGTGAAACTTCAATTATTATTTGTGTAACTTTAGTCATTTATAGTGTAACTTTATGCATTAGTCTTTTCTAGTGTGACTTCAGTCCAAACTAGTGTAATTTCAGTCCAAATCTAATTAACTTCAGTCCAGATCTATGTAACTTCAGTCCAAACCTATGTAACTTCAGTCCAAACCTATGTAACTTCAATTATATAACTCTTAATTGTGTAACTATAGTCTAAAATAGTGTAACTTTAGATCTAGAAATAAAAACACCATAAAAAAAATATAAAACAAAATCAAAAATAAATAAATAAAAACATAACAAATTAAAAAAAAAAAACATAAAACATATAAAAAAATGTGTAACTTCCACAAAAAAAATTGTGTAACTTAAGTCATTATATGGATAACTTCAGTTACTAAAAGTGTAACTTCAGTCATTATATGTGAAACTTCAGTGAAACAACACCACTAACCACAAAAATAACTGGTGGTTATTTAGATCTGAAAAAGTAAGAAACATAAAAGTGTAACTTCAGTTCTTAAAAGTGTAACTTCAATTCTTAATAATGTAATTTTAAGACATGTTATCTTTAGTCATTACTAGTGTAACATCAGTCCAAAATAGTGTAATTTCAGTACAAAATAGTGTAACTTCAGTCATAAAACACCATCAATCATACTAAAATCAAAATCAAAATAAGATGACAAATAAAAATAGGACAAATATGCTCAACAGAAAAAAAATTAAAAGTAAATCTGAAAAAAAATATAAAAAATATAACTGAAAAGTAAGAAAAAATAAAAACATAAGAAAAGATGGAGGGGAGTGAAATAAGAACAGAAAAACATAAGAAACACAAAAAAACATAAGAATTTGGAAAAAGAAAAAAGAAAAAAGTAGATCTAGAATAACCACAAACCACCATCACAACATCCCTCACCAAGACCCCACCACCACCACCAACTGGGGCTGGTACGGTGAAGAGGATAGGAGGCGGCACGGAGGGGCGGCGGAAGAGGCGGGTTACGGAGGAAAGGGATGGCCGGAGGAAAGGGGTCGTGGTCGGTGGTGGATGTGAGAGTAGTGGTGGAGTGAGGGAGGAAGTGGCGGTGGAGGTGAGTGAGGGAGGAAGTGGCGGTGGAGTAGGGAGGAAGTGGGGTAGTGGCGGTGGAGCAGGTAAGGTTGAGGTGGCGGCCGGAGGGTGAATCGGTGGAGGCCGATGGGTGGCGGCAGGTAGGTGGAGGCCGGTGGGTGGCGGCAGGTGGGTGGATGCCGGAGGGTGAATGGGTAGATCTAGGTTTTTTTTGGGTTTTGGTTGGTGGTTTGAATTTAGAGAGAATAGAAGTTTTAGAGAGAAGGTGGTATTTTTTTAGAGAGAAGAAGAGATTGTTTTGAATGAATTGAATTGGGTGGAAAAAGTGGGTTAAAGGGATAGATGTATTAGTGAGTTTAATTAGTGTGGATGTGAGAGAAGTGGATTAAACACCCACTAATGACCATTTTCTTGTTTTCATCTCAATCCTTCATTTCCAAGATCCATGGGCCTGTAAGAGGACTTATGGACTTAACTTTCCTAAGAGGACTTACATGATCCTTTATATATATATATATATATATATATATATATATATATATATATATAAATGAGATCATGTAAGTCCACCTTTTTAAGTTGAGTTCCTAAGTCCTAATCTACATCATTGGATCAAACAAACCAATGGCCAGGATTAAAACAAAATTGAAAACCTAAGTATAAAAGCTTCCCAACCCACCCACCTAAACCCTAACCACTTTCAAAATCTCACACAACCAGCCTCCCTCTTCTCTCTCTTCTTTTTCTCTCCCCTTCTCTCACAAAATCGCCCCTCCACGCCGCCACCTTTACGCCGCAGCCACAAACCACCTTCACGCCGCCACCTTTACGCCGCCGCCACTCCTCTCTAGGCCTCCTCCCGCCGCCTTCCTCATCTCCTCTGCCTCCTACCGGCCACGACGCCGCCTCCCTCATCCCTTCTGCCTTCTTCCGGCCACACCACCACGACATTCCTTATCCTCACCGTGCCTCCCTCGTCACCACCACACACACCACACCACGCCGGCCGCCCTCGTCCTCCCTTATCAACATCACGGCCGCCATTTATGCCACCTGAATGCCGCTTTTTTCTTCTTTTTTTTCAGATCCAGGTTGGTGGTTGTGGTTTATGTGTGTTGGATCTGTGTTTTGCGGTTGTAGTGGTGTCGTGTGGTGGTAGTGGTGTTGGTGTTTTTTAAGGTTTCTTGTTTGTGGGGCCGGATATGGGGACTGATAGGATGGGGAGTCGTGTTGGTGTGTGTCGGTTGGTGGTGGTGTCGGCTGGTGGAGGTGGTGGTCTCGGGGGTTGGCTGGTGTTGGTGTTATGGTGGTGGACTGGTGGGAACTAAAGTGACGTCGTCGTTGACTGAAATGACAAACTTAAATTACTAAAGTGACATAAAGTTGTGATAGAAGTTACACAAATTTGCCAACATTATTATAAAATTTATTAAAACTGGACTAAATTTACATAAAGTTGAATTAAAGTAAAATAAAATTGTATTAATATTGGACTAAAGTTACATAAAATTGACCTAAAGTTATATAATGTGGGACTAAAGTTACTTAAAATTGTATTAAAATTGTACAATTTAAATTTAAAATAATCAAACTTACATTATATTACATGATTTCAAATATTTGTCTATAACGACTAAAGTTACAATTGTAAACGATAGAAGTTACACTTGTAATGGACTAAAATTACATATACTAATTCTTAAAATTACAAAATTTTTAATGATATGTAAATTTGTCTATATTGAATAAAGTTACATACTTAAAGGTTAAAGTTACACTCGAAAATTAATAAATTAGTATAAAGTTATAAATTTAAAGGTTGAAGTTACGCTCGTAAAAAACTAAACTATTAAATATTTGTCTTAAAGTTACAAAACTTATCTTCAAATTACAAAAATTCAAATCTGAAATTTATTAGTAGTAGTTGAGTGTCATTAATGATTTTAATCTCATACATCCATCTTTTCTTTAATCTAGTGGTCTAGATGATGACTTAGGGACTCAACCAAAAAGGTGTACTCATCTGAACTTATCACTCTCTCTCTCTCTCTCTCTCTCTCTATATATATATATATATATATATATATATATATATATATATACATATATATAATTAGGTTCAAATGAGTCTACCTCTTCCTTTTGAGTCCTTGAGTCCTCATCTCAACCCTTGGATCAAGAGGATGAATGGCTAGGATTAAAACAAAATGGAGGGTCAAGATTGTGAGACACACACAATCCATTTCCTTCAAACCCTAGTACTTATACCCTTTATTCACACCATTTCTCTCATTCTCAAATTTTTCATTATCTTGCTACCTCCCTTCTCTCTCTACATTAGAGCTGATCAAATGGTCCAGGCCCGCTAGCCCGGACCGGCCCAGCCCGATTTTTACTAGGGCTTGGGCCTTGATTTTAGGCCCGAAAAAGCCCACGGCCCGAAGTACATGGCCCAAATCAAATAAATGGGCCGGGTTCGTGCCGACTCTAAGGCCCGAATTTTAGCCCGGCCCGACCCGAACATAAACAAAATTTTATTAGACTTAACAAATCAATTGCCATTTAGTACTCCGTAGTAATTTGTTTGCATGTATTAATATGACAAACTTACATTTTTTAGCCAAAGAACATATTCAATTCATAATAAAATTGTGCAACACCTTAACAAGCATAGTACTTAAGTACGTTAGGAATATTGTACTACTGAAAATTGTGCATTTAATTAATCATTGGCCGCTCCCTTTGTCTTCTTCTCATCTCTAACTTCAAATTAATAAATTCTTGAGATGATAGGCAGAAAATTTCATTTGTTAAAATTAGTAATATTCAAACAGTATTATACATGCATATTTCACTAGGTTATCATGTTAGGTTACGTTCATTTGTTGAAAAATTATCGTAACAATACTATGTACGTGACTACATGCACATTTCACTAATTCATTTGTTCAACTACATTCATACTCCTTACATTGACAATACCGATCAAATCACATAATTTTGTATGAAATATTTCGATGACAGAGTATCTAGTTACATAATGAGATTTCTAAAGTCATTTGAAGAGTAAATATTATAGGCCCGAATTGGCCCGATGCCCGCTTTAAGCCCGCATGGGCCGGGTTTGGGCCAATAAAATAGGCCCGCACATATGGCCCGACTCGACCCAACCCGCACACTTGGGCTTAATTTTATGCCACGAGCCGGCCCAAATCCGACCCGGTTCAGCCCATGATCACCTCTACTCTACATACCTCTAAAAAATAAAACCCCAAAAAAATCCCCTCCTTCCCTCCCCACCACCGAGCCCCACCGGCCCCACCACCGCCGCTCCTCCACTTCCACACCACGAGCCCCTCTCTTTCCTCACAACCCGCCGCCACCTTCCACTCCACCGAACACCACCCCCACCCGCCACCTTCAAACCGCCGCCACCTCCTCCTAGCTCCCTACACCGCCTTCTTCACTCGCCACCACCTCCTCGTCCCTACACCGCCGCACCATCCTCCTCCTCCCTGCCTTTCTCCTTCCGCGCGTTACCATCAGCAGCCACCTCCTCCACCCCTCCACGCCGGACCGCCACTGCTCACCTACTCCCTTCACCGTCATCCTTCCTCTTCCGAACACCTCCACCGCTCTCCTCTTTGCCTTCCTCCTCACTGCTCTCCTCCTTCCACCGCCTGCAACACCGTCTTCCTCCTTCTCCCTCTCCTCCTCTCCCTCTTCTCCTGCCGCCTCCTTCTGCGCCCTGCCGCCTCCTCTCTTCTTCTTCTTTTTTTTCTTTTCAGATTTGCCTTTCCTCTGTAGTTCTCGTATTTATTTTTTAAATTTTTTCTTCATAGCGTATGTTTTTTTTTATTGTTTTAAGATCTTTTTTTTCCTTAAATTTTGTTGTTGGTTGGTGGAGGACAAAAAAATCACAACCATTTTAAATCTCAAAAAAAATGGGTAAAAAAAACTATCGACCACCATTTCTGATTTTTATTTTTTAGATTTTTTATGTTTTTTATTTTTATTTTAGATCTCATTTTTATATTTTTTATTTTGTTTTTTAGATATACTTTGTTTTTATTTTCGAGATTCACTATTTTTGTAGATCTTATTTTTTTTTAAAAACAATTATAGTTTTCATGTTTTATTTTAGATTCGTTTTTTATTTTAACCTTTTTTTGTGTAACCTATTTGTTTTATATTTATTTGTTCTCGTTTTTTTTTGTTTTGGTTGATTTTTTTTATTTGATCTCATTTATTTTTATTCTATTCTTAAAGTTACACCCTTAGGGACTAAAGTTATACAAATATGGACTAAAGTTATACAAATATGGACTGAAGTTACACTAGTATAGACTAAAGTTACGCCATTTAAGAGTTCTCTAGTAAAAGTTACATATATAAAGACTGAAGTTACACTAGTATGGACTAAAGTTACGATATTAAGAGTTCTCTGATAAAAGTTACATAGATAAAGACTGGAATTACACAGACTAAAGTTATACTAAAAAAGACTAAAGTCACCAAAAATATGTCATAAAAAATTCAAACTAATATATTAAATCACATTTTAATATAAAGTTACACTATAAATAACTAAAGTTACACAAATAATAATTGAATTTTCACTAATAAAGGTTAAAGTTATACTCATAAAAATGCTAAAATCGCATAAACTTGTCTTAAAATTACATATATTCAAATTTATATAGTCGAAATCATATTTTAGTTTGAAGTTACACAAATAATGGTTGAAGTTTCACTCTTAATGACTAAAGTTAGCCTCATAATAAAGCAAAAATCACATAAACTTGTCTTAAAGTTACATAAATTCAAATTTACATAGTCAAAATCATATTTTGATTTAAAGTTACCCAAAAAAAGGTTGAAGTTATACTCGTAATGACTAAAGTTATACTCATAAAAGCGTAAAATCACATAAACTTGTCTTTAGTTACATAAATATAAATTTATATAGTCAAAATCACATTTTAGCTTGATGTTACAAAAATAATGGTTAAAGTTACACTCGTAATGTAGGTGGAAGTCATTAAAACTCATTCATTTTGTTCTAATCTTGTCCCTTCATATTATTCTAATTTTATCCATCCATTTTTCTTTTAATCTTGGCCCTCCATCTTGTTCTAATCTTGTCCCTCCATCCTCTTCATCCAATGGCCAAGATGAGGACTCATGGACTCAATTTTGAAGGTGGACTCATTAGAACTTGCCTTTGTATATATATATATATATATATATATATATATATATATATATATATATATATAGAGAGAGAGAGAGAGAGAGAGAGAGAGAGGGAGAGAGAGGCGGGATCTCGTGAGTTTAGTTTTTACGGTGAGTTGGTACTCACAAATCTACACTATTGAATGAGAAGAAATAGATGGCTGAGATCGAATCAATAAACTATACATAACCCAACAAAAAAACATGGATATGCTTCTTTCTTGAAAGCATAAAAAGCCCATTCAAAATTTTCCCTTTAAACTCTCTTTTAAGTCCATGAGTTAATTGGACAACGTAACTTTTAATTTCCTACCAAGTGCATTCTTAACTTACCTATGGAATCCAATCAATTCTCAACAAGTTTGATTTCGACCTAGGCATTAGATCAAATAATCGTTCATCTAAATCTCTAAATAAACACAAAAACAATTCTAATACTAATTGTAATTCGTATTCATAGTTGAGCTTGCATCTGGGCTGCTGCCTTAGTGGTTTAATTGATTGTTAACGAAGTGTAGGTGGGCAGCCATGACAGATTGGTTTTCGAATCCGAGCTTGCGACAAGGACCGCAAATGGTGGTTGTTTGTGACGAGCATGCTGAATAGTATATGAGACGGTCTTATGATGGTTATTCTAGTGGAATATATTTTTCGATTTTAAATTGCTTTGTGTTTTTGTAAGGACGCATAAGCGTGTATAAGACGGTCCTATGATGTTTCTTCTTCATGCGGAATAAATTTATTTTTCAATTTGAAATTGTTTCACGCAGTTGTAAGGACGCAAAATTGTCTTTATAGTCTTTATAAATTAATTATTCATTCATTCAATAATATAGTGTATTCCTGCCAATGGCGACGATAATGTTTTATTCCATTGTTATTTATGGATTGCTCATTGTTACTTCTTTTCATTTTACTTGTTAACCTTTTATATTATTTGTGCGAATCATTAAATCAAAAGGTAAAAAATATGAATAAGATGGGGAGTAATTACCCGATATATAATGTTATTCTAGTGTTATTGTGGATTTTTCATTGTTACTACACTGTTATCGCTCATTGTTACACTGAACTGTTCACTGTTATTAATCTGTACGCATGTGTTACTGTTGTGGTATTCATGTGTTACTACCTATTATTGTGCTATTTATGTGTTAGTCATGTGTTACTCTTGTGTTATTCTTGTGGTACCCATGTGTTGTTCTTGTATTACCCATGTGTTACTACTCTTGTGGTATTCTCTTATGTTATTCTTTTGTTACTCCTGTGATAGGCTAGTGTTATTCTTGTGTTACTGTTGTAGTACTCATGTGTTATTCTTTTGTTATTGTTGTATCACTCTTGTGTTATTCTTGTGTTACTCTTGTGTTATTGTTGTATCACTTGTTTGTTACTTTTGTATTATTCTGTTACTCTAGTACTCTTGTGTTACTCTTTTGTTATTGTTGTATCACTCGTGTGTTATTCTTGTGTTATTCTTGTGTTACTCTTGAGTTATTGTTGTATCACTCGTTTGTTACTTTTGTATTTTTTGTTACTTTTATAGTACTCTTGTGTTACCCTTTTGTTATTGTTGTATCACTCGTGTGTTACTCTTGTGTTACTCTTGTGTTATTCTTGTGTTACTCTTGAATTATTGTTGTATCACTCCGTTTGTTACTTTTGTGTTATTTTGTTACTCTTGTAGTACTCTTGTGTTACCCTTTTGTTATTGTTGTATCACTCGTGTGTTACTCTTCTATTATTCTTATGTTACTTTAGTGTTATTGTTGTATCACTCGTGTGTTACCTCTTGTGTTATTCTTGTGTTACTCATTTGTTACTCTTGTGTTATTGTCATATTACTCGTGTGTTACTCTTATGTTATTGTTATAAAACTCGTCTGTTAATTGATCGTGCATGTCGCAAGCCCGATACAAAGATAAATTACCCAGACTAGGCTAATAACAATTTAATGTAATTAGGGAAGTAGGGGTCGATCCTCAGGGAGATGGTGTTTCCTATGGATTGTGAATCGTCTCACAATTGAGTTTTATCTAATGATTTTCTGGGTATTGGAATTTGTGATGTCTAAACTAACGAAAGGCATAAATGAGAACAAAATAAAAACAAACTAGAATGAAAACAATAAAGCAAATCATAAATTAAGAATAATGAGAAACATCTAGGGAAATAGGTTCACACATGTAGATTGACATATTAATGAAATTGGATTTAGGATATGCAAATAATTCATTGAGCGTTCGTAAGAATGGTGTGTTCATTACAATCATAGATCAGATGGTCTAGCAGGCTTTTAGTGCGATTTACTAGGTCTTAATCCACTATGTCACGCTTTGTCTATTCAATTCCTGTATATCTACCTTGGAAAAGAATTCCATACTAGTCAATAATTGTGATCAAGAATCGTCAACTATCGTTAAAGTCCAAACATGCATAGACACAATGTTTTAAAAGCATAATTTCCTTTATCCAATTATCATATTTTAATCAATCTAACATGGCTACCCTACACCCTAGAAAGATGACTACTCACTCATGATTATGTTAATAACTAAGATGATATTAACAATGAAAGTTAAGGTTAGCATATTTAGTCGATTTTGACAATAACTTAGACTCTCTATTTGGCGATAATAACGACGCTATATGACAATCTAAGAAATGAAACTATGATTATAACAACATAAAAACGAATCTAAATGATACGAATAGAAAATAACAATCAAATGGAAAACAATAAAGTACAATAAGCAAAGGATAAATTAGGAATACCTAGGTGACGATCAACGACGAAAGCGATAACAATAATGGAAATCCCTCGCATAGAAATACCGTACTTTGAATTACAACTCTTGAACCCAACTAGTAGATACAAAGATTGAAATTCTTATTGAACTATGCTAATGTTTTGATATGAAATGGACAGAAATAAACTAGAAACAAAAGACAAAAGAAGAAGATAAACTAAACTAGAAAGACTAAAACTAAAAAGAAAACTAATAAGAAGATTGTATGAAATATAGGTTAGATTGTGTAAGATAGTGTGTATGATGGATCTTCATATGAGGAGCTTGGCACATCTATTTATAGTATTAGGGTTTCGTGGAGAAGAGGTCGGGCATTAAATACATAGGGCAAATTTAGGAAGAAGGAGCCGCAATGCATTGAGCAGCACACATCCCCGATCGGGTACACACTTACCCGATCGAGTAAGTCGTCTTCTGGAAGCTCTTGACTAACGCTTCAACTTCCTTCGCTTTGACTTGACTTACAACATCCCCCTTGACTCTACAATCGGGTTTGTTGCTTGGATATGATGTAAAGCGATGAATTCTTCCGTCTAATTGATTGGTCTTTTGACAACTACGAAACCGTCTTTGCTTCTTCTCTCTCTTAAGTTAGTGAACCTTCTTGAAATGCCTTACACATGGTCAAGCTTGCATCTTCAAATCGTCGGGTTCTAGGCAAATGCTCGGAAATATAGAAGAAGGGCGTAGAAACGTCACTTTCCCTACAAAACAAGTTAGAACACAGGAATTCGCCTAGAAGACGATATTAGCTCATAAAATGGCTTAACAAAGCACAAATGACATACAAAACCGAGCTAAAGTGGGGGTTAAAATCATACAAATATTCACTTATCATTAATCTTGTGTTATTGTTGTATTACTCTTGTTTTATTTTTGTAAAACTCGTGTGTTACTCTTGTGGTACTTCTGTGTTACTCTTGTGTTATTGTCATATTATACTTGTGTTACTCTTGTAATATTCATATATTATTTTTGTGTTACTCTTATTTCACCTTACTTCAAAACGAAAAACAAGTTAACCAACACAACAACTATATCTTAATGCCTGTATTTTCTCGCCGACCAACATAGCGACTATATATTACAGAGTCAGGTTATTTAAAAGGTAAGTGAGGGGAGTTAGTGCCACTGATAAATAACAAATGAAAGAGTGCAATGCTGAAATCATCCAAAGAAAACAAAGTCAGTCCCTCATATAATCACTCTTAACATTTTATTCAGTAATCTCATATTTCAGACCACTCACTAATTAAACTCAGCAAAAACAATATGTTTACTATCACCAACATCAAATCTACATCATCATCATCATCATCATCATCATCATCATAACTCATAAGTTCGTAACAGCAATCCACTAAATCACATCTTAGGCAACCTTATCGCCGGAAACAACTTATTACCACCACCATATCTTCAGCCCCTAACCTCACCGGAATAGCCCCCGGCCGCTACATTTGTCCATGACAAACCGCTCAAGGACGGCTTTCTTATAAAACCGAAATTAAAATCACAGAAATACTAAAGACAAAGAAAGATTTCAAAAATATTTCCACAAAAGACCTACTCGAATGATTTTGATGAAGAAAAAGTCATTTTCGCATTGATGATGGGAATGGAGATGGTTTGTAGATGGCGGTGATGGAGACATGAGCGAGTATAGGAACAAAATTGGAAGCGAGCGAATTGATGTTCTCAGTGATGCTGGAGTATCACACCGGTGTGGTAGGTGTCAGAGCTGCGGCTTGAGAAAAATCATGACGTTTGATTATTTATGGCGTTAGTTTTAATTTTTGGGATTTTTTATTTTTTGTTAAGTGTAGTGAGAGAAGTAATATTTGTGCTTTGAGGAGATGGTAAAGTCAATTAATATCAGCCACTCAACTCACCTCATTCAATGGTTCAGAATTGTGAGTACCAACTCACCATAAGACATTAGACTCACAATACTATATATATATATATATATATATATATATATATAGAGAGAGAGAGAGAGAGAGAAGAGATCAAGTGAGTCCTCTTAGAGAAGTTGAGTCCATGAGTCCTCTTAAAGGCCCTTAGATCTTGGAAATGAAGGGTTGAAATGAAAATAAGAAAATGGTCATTAGTGGGTGTTTAATCCACTTCTCTCACATCCACATTAATTAAACTCACTAATACCTACTTCCCTCTAACTCACTTCTCTCACAATTCATTCACTCAAAATACTCATTCTCTAAAAAAACACTACTACTTCTCTCTAAAATACTCTGTCATATTCCCTCTAAATTCAAACCAACACCAAAGAAAAAAAACCCTAGATCTAAGAAAAAAAAACCCTCATCCGAAACCAGCCGCCACCCACCCCTGGCCACCTCCTGCCACCACTACCCCTTCCACCGTCCTCTTTCTCCATCATAAACTACCACCCACTACTACAAAAACAGGCTATGACAACGGTTAAAAACCGTTGTAATATTAAAAAGCGGACGTTGTTAAAGCCTCCGTTGTTAAAGGTTTTAACAACGGTTCCGATTTAATGAAAATACCGTTGTGAATAGTTTTAACAACGGTACAAAGTCGTTGTTATTACTAGATAACTGTTGTTAAAACGTGTGTCTAATTATGGTGGGAAAGATACGAGAACGGTTCTATTAAATGAAACCGTTGTAAAATGTAAGATTAGTTTTGGTGGGAAATATTATAACAACGCTATTGTTTTTTAAACCCGTTGTGAATAGTTTTTACAACGGTACAAAGTCGTTGTTATTACTAGATAACTGTTGTTAAAACGTGTGACTAATTATGGTGGGAAAGATACGAGAATGGTTCTATTAAATAAAACCGTTGTGAAAGGTAAGATTAGTTTTGGTGGGAAATATTATAACAACGCTATTGGTTTTTAAACCCGTTGTGAATATAGTTAATTACAACGGAGTATAATATATAAGCCGTTGTGGAAAGTTTTAATAACAACAGCTATTTTAGAATATACCGTTGTTAAAGGTATGATAAGTTTTGGTGGGAATTATGTTACAACGCTTTTAATGAATTTTGAAAAACCGTTGTTATTATTTTTATCATTGTTTTTGAAAAAATTGTAATTTGTTCCCCTGCCACCAGTGAAAATCCTGCATAAATCAGCAGTAGTAGCAGCAGCACGCATAAACCAATTTCAGAAGCAGCAAAATGATATATCTATATATAAATCAGAGCAATTCATGTACAGCAGCAGCAAAATGATATATACAACCAAAATTATCTCTTTCAGAGCAATTCATACTTACAACTTGCTCTAATTAATGACTTCTACAAATTAAAGTTCCCTATCTGCTTCCAAAATAATCTAAGTTTCTTTTATTCTTAACATAATGTTCAAGGACGTATTTGCCCCACAAGTCCCTTACCTCGTCTATATTGTGCTTAGTGTACTCAGGGACATGTGGCGTGTTGATTAAATACTGCGGATAAAACAAAAAAAAGACATCGATCAGTAGGGTAACAACAGTATAGGCAGACATAATTAGCAACATCGATCATATATATATAGCAGAAAAGATATCAGCTCTAATGAAAAAAAGTAAATAATAGCTACATTAAACTACTAACTCTTTCTGGAATGCTGATATATCTTCGCCTAATAATCTCCAACATGAAACGACAAACGTAGTATCCACATTGGATGCAATCCGGCTGTTTAGGGACCTATTATTACATAATAAACGAAGAGACGAGAAGGCAATTACCAATTAGTTTAATGCGTAATAAAAAAAGACAGATGTATATGCGTAATTAGTTTAATGCACTTAATTATTAAGGTATTGTATTTGCGCGTACGTACCCCTGTTATCGTAATAAAAGTAGGGCCATCATCAGAATATTCTGTCGGTTGATCGCCGGTTGTTGCTCTTTTCTTCTCAAAGGCCCTTTAAAAAAGGAAAGAGGTATTATGTGCCAAATCATCATCAGTAATATAAACTTACTTAATAATAATAAATGAAACTTAATATTATGTGCCAAATCATCATCAGTATTATAAACTTACTTAATAATCAACTTCTTAAAGGTCTCGGATGGTTGTCCATGCAAAGAGTCAAACCAAAATACTTTCTTCTTGTCCGGATTGATCGCTGCTAGCACCCAATGTCTCCTAGAGATCGAGAGACACATCATTATTAACAAGCACAACATGCATCATAACCAAACATATAAAAATGCAATTGTATTTGGAATCGTAATATTAATTATATATTACCCGAGTTCATTATAAGGGGCAAAAATGAGCTTATTGTTTTTCGCCAATTCCCCAGCAATATAATTTACACGTTCTTCATACGAAAACATGTCGATATGCATAGATAAAACATTTGGGCACATGAATCCGTATTGAGGAAGTGGATTATTGGTCTCGGGGATCACAACCGAGTTCAAGTACCTACATGACGGTTTTAATTCCGATATTAAAAACACTATAACTTAGTCAGAATATTA
>JAIUZE010036445.1:1905-37970 GCA_022085475.1 Heliosperma pusillum | reverse complement strand
GTTTTCTACTCTCAAGTTTCGAGGACGAAACTTTTTAAAAGGTGGGGTGATTGTAACACCCGGAAATGTACCCTATTTTTCTAGTAAAAATATTTTACGGACACTTTTCAGCGAATTTTAGTTTTAATCGTAAATTTAATTTTCCGAGTCGAATTTAGAATTTCCGAGTTCGTATTTGGAATTTCCGCGAGATTCCATTAGAATCCCGTCTTAAGGCGAGTTTGACTTTTGTTGACTTTTTCCTTATAAATATCACACTACACTTAACCTATTTTCTCATTCACACAAACACAATCAAACTTACCTTCTTCCTTAAGAAACCCTTGCCTCCATAATATTTTCGATCTTAAAATCATCGTAGCTTATTCGTTCTTTGTTGGAATTCACGTAAGTTCGTCTTATTCTTCCCCTCTAATCTTCCTCTATCCGTTTTGGTAATAAAATTACCGTCTTTCTCGCTTTTTAAATTATCCGTCTTTCTCAAGGTGAATGATATTCATCTTTTATTATCTAATTGTATGTAGGTGGAGACTAGGAAGGTTTAGAATCGATTAAAGACGCGTAAAGGTAACGGTGAAGGGTTACTCGATATCATTTACGTCTTTTATATGATTTCTATGTTAGAATTCGTATTTATAATATGATTAGTAAGCTTAGGAATTGAGTTATTGATGATGATTTTTGTTAGTTGATGATTGTTGATGATGATTATTGATTGATGATAGTTGATAGAAGTAAATTATGAGAATTGAAAATGATTGAACTTGTGTATGTTGTTCTCGGGTAGGAAGTAGTCCTGGCCGAAGGGCCGGCTGCCGGTTCAGTGGGCGGCTGGGAATTCACTGCACCGACCCTTTTTCATAGAATGATCATATCTCCTTCGTTACTTGCTTCTTTTGGGCTTGTGACCATTCGTTGGAACCGTAAGAGGATAAGCTATCACCTCGATTTGGAATTTCTGCATTTTCATATCTAGAACACTAGTTATGAATGTTTGAAGTGGACCCTTGTTTTAGTTAGTTTCCAAACTTGCCTATTTGTGTGTAGTTGTGCTCCGAGCCGGGGTACCGGCCGCCTCCCTCCACACCGGCCTGGAACACGGTTGTATTTTTCTTATAAAATCTCTAAAACTCGTAATTCATATTAGTTCGCATGATTCGTTTATCGTATAATTTTACGTAGTGACTTATAATATTCATGTTTTGGATATATGATCTTTCTTTCGCTTGTATCACATGTTTTGTGACGGTTTTTGGTATGTCCCCCTTTGAGTCGGTTTTTACAAATGATACGGTTTGAGCACTATTTTGTCTTGTGCTTTGTACTCTCATTCCCTTGGCTACCTTCCCGTTCGTAAGGCTGGAATTTCGGAACGGAGAGGTATCCTACTGCTTAAATGCATGTGTTAGTGGGCATACGACGACGTTGTTGGGAGTTTAACGCATTGCGTTGATCGACCCGGCCGTCAAATGTTGTGTACTTGCGAGGTGGTGTTATTTGCATGTAGTGTACCGCTTGTTATGAGGCTTGAGCTCTTTTCCGTCTCTTTCGTGAATTGATCTACCGAATTTGGGGTACTCGGCGTTTTCTTTGTAAGACCGAGTCTTGGATGCGAAACGTTTATCGCATGTCGAATCGGAAAATGTGATTCCGAGAATCTAGCCAGGTTTAGATTAGGAGCCGTTTAATTATCGTTCCTACCAGGAGGAAATTAGTCTACATATACGAAATGTGATCGTGTATGCGTTCAGAGAAATGTGATCTCGTGGATGCCTTTTAATCATACTTGCCATGTACACGGTGCTAGTGCGTTTCATTTACCGTGAGAGATATCGTCTTGTGTCGTCGTTCTTGAATGCGTGATTTCATGATATTATTCATGGTCATTGCATGATTGGGCACCGTCAATGTATTGGTTCGTGAATGGATGATAATATGTTAGATTTATTTTGATCATCGCATGACTTGGCATGGTTTGTTTGTCGAGTCTCAATCTTATCAAACTTATACCGCTAACGGTGAGATGCAAGCCCTAGTGAGCGTATTCGGTTGCCTAAGAGTGTCTTCCCCGAGTCTTTGTATAACATGATGGATTTGGATTTGTATTCCATATGCTCTTATCTTTAATTATCGAATTGCCTATCTATTCTTATCGTTTCTCACATGTATATCTATTTGTATGCATGCTCTACTTTGTATTTCCTTCTATGTACGTTTAATGTGATATGGCTGGGAGAACCCGGAGTTACTCCCCACTGATTGTGGCGTTCATGTTTTTCATGAATGAACAGGTTGCTTGCATGGATGGCTTTTTGCTTATGCTATTTTGGGTTCGGGTGTGAGCTAGCGGGCGTTGTCCCTGGATGAAACACCTCTAGACGTTGTTTAGCTAGTTGCTAATTACTTTGTCTTTTGTTAACACTTTGAGAGACTACGTCTCTTGTGGTATTTTTATTTAGTTTGTAATATTTTGACACTCCTCGTATTTTTCTATCTTGCATGTATAAAGGTTTTTAAAATACCGTATTTTCCGCTATATAATTCACATGCTTGTATGTTTTATATTTCCGCATTCGCGAGGGTTGTCACAACAAGGCTTAGACAATCGTAGTAATTATAATGTTGGTATCAATAAAGCTGTTAAATCATTTGACATGAATTTCTAATTCTCTATATCAATTTGATTAGATAGTTTATTTTATCGTTTTAGTTAGTTTATTTTACCGTCACTTTATTTCCGTTCTTAGATAGTTTATTTTATTGGTGTTTAGTTAGTTTATTAGTTTTCTATTATTGTAGTTAGGTAGCTTTTCAATATTGTCATTTTAATTATCGTTCTTAGTTAGATTTAATTATTGTCACTTTCCTTTCCGTCAATTAGATTAGATTTATTTTATCGCAATTTCCATACTTGTCATTTAAATATCGTCATTATATATTTGTCATTTTATTTCATGTTATTAGTTTAGATAATCACCTCAAATAAATCGAACTTAAATAAAAATCACCCCATAGCAATTCATAGTTAACACGTACTCCCTGAGGATCGATCCCTACTTCCCTAATTACATTCTTTATGTTGTTAGCCTAAGTGTGGGTAATTATTTTTGTATCGGGAGTGCGACACAACCCGGTTAAATTTTGGCGCCGTTGCCGGGGAGCACGGTTTTGTTTATCTATGTATTGCTTATTTTTGTTTAACATTCTACCATTTTTTAGGTGCAACCGTACCTTAAAATCATTACTTACTTTCTTTTATGTGTTTTTCTTTCAGGTTGACAAAAATGGTGCGAACAAAAGAAGATCCTAAGTTCCGGGTTTTTGAACTTGCTAATGGGATCCTAAGGGTCCATATCACTCTAATTGCTCTCATTGAAGGTAACCATTTCAGTGGCGAGGCAAATGAAAATCCAGCACACCATATCCAAACCTTTTGTGAGTTGTGTCAAACTTTTATGAGGGAGGGGATCACCCAAAACCAAATCAAAGAAACTCTCTTTCCTTTATCACTAAAGAGAGAAGCCAAATGGTTGTTCACCCGTCGTCTAAAAGATGCCACAAAACCAATGGAGTGGGAAGAGATCGTCATAGCTTTCCATCGTAGGTTTAAACCTCAATCCACCATGTCAAACCTATCGAGTAATTCACAAAGAGAAAGTGGGGAAGGTTCCCAAAGTAATGGGGGAGAGCAAAAGAAAAGCCGAGTGGAAACCTCATGTGATGTTGACACTACCATTTCCTTAGCCTGTCCCGTTCCATCAAATGAAACCACCCCAAGAAATACTTTATATCGTCCAAAAGCTTTAAACCCGTTTACCTCACCAACAACCCCTTGTGAACTTTGTGGAGGAATAGGGCATGTACCTCAAAGATGTGGGAATAAACTCACGCTATTAAACCCCTTTCACCCACAACTTCGCCAAGCCCAACCTACTAATGCACCCCATACCATTCCATACTCATCCTTTCAAAATGATCAAGTAGTAGCAAAAGTAGATGCCAAGTTGAGGTAAGTGATCCAAGCCCAACACAACATGGACTCGTACTTCTTTTCTACAATATGCTCACTCAAATCAACTATCATGTCTCTCCAAAAGAGAGTAGAAGAGTTTACCCCGTCGAGTTCTAGCCAAACCTCCCAAGAGAGTGAAGACCCGTTAATAGTCATAATCGACATGATTGGTTACAAACCTTTTGATAATCCTTTTGGGAAGGGTGAGAGCTAAAGCGAGGACCAAGATTTTGATAGGAAGGGGAATGTAATGAGTGTAGGAGATGGTGACCTCGAAGCATTCAAAGCTTCGGAAGTGTATTTGGATTAGGTTGCCATGGGTGTTGGCAAAGGTAAATGAAAATTCATGGACGAAATCAAGCTAAAAAGGAGCCCATGTCCCTTCACAAGGCTTAAGGAGGGACAGAAATTCAAAGTCTAGCATGACTTAAAAATGCGCTTGTCGGGAGGCAACCCGTCTCTCTCTTTAATTTCTTTTTATGCATTCCTTATTCCACTCAATAGACAATGTTTGTTTTGGACTATTTCATTTGGACACTCTTTTTGGATTTTTGGGTTGTAATAGCTAGGAAACAATTTTCGTTTTACTTGTTATTTACATTTTTAGAAATGCATGCTTAGTTCGTAATTTTTCGTACTTGGAACTGGAGGACCTATTGAGATGAAAAGGAGCTACCCTTGGCCCATGTTGCCAAGTCCATTAAGGTTAGTAAGTATGTTCAAGGCCATAGCCAAAAGGCAAGAGCAAGTAGCAAAGAAAAAAAGAATAGAATCTGGATCAGCAAACATACCCGATCGGATTCATGTATACCCGATCGGGTAAGTTGTCTGTTTCGAGTTTTGTTCTATTTTCTTCTATAAAACCAACTTGCAACCCTTTGCTTGCTGCTACTATCCAGTATTCTCCATATTCAAAGCTCAAAATCTCTCAAAAACCTTCATTTCTTAGTCTTTTCTTGCAAAATTTGTCACCATAGTTCATCCAAGGCAACATCTAAGCATTATCAAGTAAGTTACTTCTACTTTAGTTACTTCAATCTCTCTATTTTTCAGAAATCCAACATGAACAAACCCTAACCCAAATTTGGGGGTTTTTTATTTTACTTGAAAAACTTGTTTAAATTGGATTTCTAATGCTTCTTACATGTTATAGAGTGAATGTTAGTGATTTATTAGCAAGCTTACGATTATTTGAAGGCTCATATGCCAATTATAATACTCATTTCTACTTTATGCTAAAAACTCATGCTTGATGGTAGTATAATGCTTGAATTCATGCTTTATAATTTGAACTTATGCTCTTATTGTGTTAATTTAGCATTAGTACCTTTAAGTAGTGCCCAAAGCTCAAGATTCAAGTGTAATGTTGCTCAAAATCTTAGTGAAATATTGTTATGCTTAAGAACATCAATTTGCGCTCAAAGGTAGCATGATAATGTTTAACTTATGTAATTATGCTTGAATTTGTGCTTAAAAGCCTAGTATTCTAACACTAATGCTATCAATTTGTGTTTATAATGAAGTGTTCTAATACTAGTTTCTTGTAGCAAATGGCACCTACAATAAGGAGATCAAAGAGGGCAAGAACTACCAACCAAGGAGGACAAGGTGCTATGCATGATCCCGATTTTCCGGATGTGGAGTTTAGTTCAACCAAGAAATGGCAAAGTTGGCTTATTATCAAGAGCAAGGGTATGAGAGCTACCAAATTCTTTGATATTTCTTGTTTAAGGCACATCAAGCTTTATGAGCATGTCAAGGTATTATTTAGGGGTCTAGGAATGACTACTAGTATGAACTTAAATTATAAGACCTACCCTCAATTGACCCTTGAATTCTTGAGTTCATTTGAATTGCAAAGATCTAGGAATAAAGACTCTATGCCTCAAGTTTGGTTTCGAGTATTCAATGATGACTATAGTATGAACTTAGAGACCTTTGCTGACCAATTCGGTCTCACCCACAGGGACACTATTACTTCACCTCCCGAAGGCTTTGATATTAGCCATGTTTGGAACACCATTTCTACTTATCCTGTTTCTCGTTGGGACCATATCCCACACCAACACATACATCATCCCGCCATTAGAATCTGGCAAAGATTCGTGGGATGGACCTTCTTGGGTCGTGTTGAGCCTCATTTGGTGAGACGGGTAGAGTTAGATATTTTAGGAGGGTTCTTGAATGTAAATGGTGATGAACCGTGGTCGATTAGCATTCCTTACTATTTTGCTGTTCAATTGACTAAAGCCACTAATCCAAAGAACACTGGCATTGTTTATGGAGGCCTTATCACTCACCTTGCTACGCGAGTTTGTGGTTTCAACCAAGCCACCACTGACCTCCATGCATTGACTACACCTCCCACCGAGATGGGAAATGGGTTGGATTATGATTATTTTGTGAAGCTTAATTGGTTTCGTGTCTCTCACCCCTATATGATCTGGAGGATAGCTGGCCGTGATTTGGTCAAGTTGACCGCTGAGGTGAACCAGATTCCATTTCTTAGGCAGCGTCCTCGACTTCAGGAGGGTGAGGCCATCTTATCCCGTCCCCCTTATTTTCTTTCTGTTGGGGATATTACCCCCAATGACCCCCCTGTTCAGATTGGATCCCGCCGCCCTGAGGTAGGATCATCCTCTCAGTCGACCCATGCTACGGGCGACGTGACTGTCATGTTTCAAGCCTTGACCATGTCCATTGATATAGTCCAGTCAGACCAGCAGCTTGCTCTGCACCCCATTTATGATCACTTTGCGAGGCAAGGTGTGATTAGATCTGAGGGCCCCCACCCATCTTTCTATACTTGGTCCGAAGGGGGGTATGGTACTACTTATGATGCAGGTGTGCATCAGACCAGACCTGATTACTGTGGTACTGACTATGGCGTCGAGAGTTTTGGAGGATATGGAGGTGATTTTAGTAGTCACCAAGTAGATGAGTACCAGTCCTTAGGAGCCAGCAACCCTACCGGGATCGTTGCTTCTAGTAGTAGTTATTATTCTGCAGATGATACCTACTACACAGATCCTTCTGGATCCGCATCCGAGCCGCCTCCTTCAAAGACGAGAGGCCGTAGCTGGTGGTCTTTGGGATGAGATGATAACAAGCTCCCCTTGTCTATACTAGCTTGGGGGAGGCTAGACATTTTGTAAGCTTTTCTTTCTTTCTTTTATTTTTAGCATTTTTAGTTTTCTTTTTAGCCGCTTGTCCCATAAGAATTTCATCTTGTTTCTCTGTTCTATATGCTACCAACCGTTTCTCGGTTTGCTTCTATTATAATTGCATGCACATTGAGGACAATGTGAAGTTCTAGCTTGGGGGAGGATTTGCATTTAGGACTTACTGCATTTAGGATTGCATTTAAATTTTTACTTTTCTCATTAGCTTATTTTCTTCTAATTTTATTAGTTTATTTTTAGTTTATTTTTTCCTTGTTTGTTTTTATCATTTTGAAAATCCAAAATCTAAAAAAAAAATAAAAAAAAAATCAAAAAGACAAAAAGAAAAGTTCATTTCCATCTTACAATTCCCAATTCATAGTTTTTATAAGCTGATGTTTCATTATGTTATGAGGAGTTGTGCATTCATGGGGATGTCTTGTACAGAGTAGGTAGAAAGTTGCATTTGGACTTAATTAAGCTTGATCTTGACTTTAGCAAGCTACTCATATTGTAAGGTAGAGCCTCCAGTGGTCGGTACATCTGAACCCGATCCCAGTTTAGGAGTGAGTAGTTTCTCCTTATAGTCTGTGTCACATCAAAACGCATAAGTATGGTCTTTATTCCATTTTCTATAAGTATTACTATCATGATCTACATTTTGAAGCCATTTACTCTTGTTCACATTTCGCATTGCCCAAAAACACCCTCCTTTCTAGCTACATTACATTATTGCCTACCCTTGTTGAGCTAGTAACTGACTATATGTGTAGGGGTGTTCTGTGCTTTTGCGATATTCTGATAATGCCACCATTTAGTGTGAACCTGCTATCTCGGGATTGCTGATTCCCGTGTTTTTCAGTGAAAGAAAGTTTGAAAAGAAAAAGAAAAGAAAAAAAGAGAACTGAAAAAAATGAAAGATAAATGAAAGAGAAAAGAAAAAAAAAGAGGAAAAACGCTTCCATGAATAAAAAAGGAAAAGAAAGAAAATATTTGGGAAATCGTAACTTGATTTGTCATGTTTAATAAGCCAATATGCTGCTTTTGGCTTTGACTATTGTTTATGGAAATCGGTATGATTTGGATTGAGTATCCACTACACATTTGGTTATTACTAGCTTGACTTAAAGCCCCACATGACCAAAACCGTTTGTCCACTTTCTTACCCAAATTTCCCAAGCCTCTCTTTATTTCTCTTGGCTTCTTACATTACATTTTGATCATGATTTGTCTTACATAATGAATTTGGATTGTCTACCATACTAGACTGCGGGCACATTCTTATAAGTTGTAGATAGGAGAGTGTCACTTCAAATTTGAACCAATATTTCCTATTTCACAAAAATTTGAGTGAAGAGTGTATCGAAAGAGTCCATAGTCAATAAGATCATGCAAAAGCTGAAAAAGTCCAAAGAATATTTTCTATGCTGCGCCGTTATGTAAATCTCAACCATGATTCACACTTTCCTTCGCCCTTGTTGTTCCGGGTTTATGATTCATCTACTTGTTAAGAGCTTATTTTTGAGATTTGGATGATAGATTGATCATTGTTTGCTACCCTTGTCCTGATTATGATTGTTATGTTTGTTTGAGGACAAGCAAGGGTTTAGCTTGGGGGCGTTTGATAAGCGATATTTTGTACTAATTTATCCCCCGTTTTAGCTCGATTTCTATATGATTTATGCACTTTGTTAAGTGATTAACGAGCTAATATTACTATTCTAGTTGTTTTGCGTGCTTTGTCTAGTTTTATAGGAAATGAAGCGGTTTTGCTATATTTTCTTACTTTATGGAGCAAAGGCACTAGAATACAAGTTTACGAGGAACCGATGATAGCAATTTCACGATTTGACTACGATTTCGCTACATCTTTCCTCAAAGTGGACTCATCTTGGACTTTGACTTTGTTTCTCAAAGGAAAACATCAACCCAAGTCAAAGGAAGACTAGCCCAAGCTCAATTACGTGCTGCATTGACCAAGACCAAGGTATAGGATTCCGTGCCCAAAGAAGAAATTGGAAGAGACGAAAGAAGATCCATCAGAGTTACATACCCGATCGGATTTACCACATACCCGATCGGGTATGTCTGCTGATGAACGCTTCTTGGCTCTTCTTCTCCGAAGCCTTAATGGAGTGCTTTATTAGGTTGTCTAGGGTATGAATTTGGACGAAACACAGCAGCTAAGCAACCCTATAAAAGCCTAAACTCATGAGAAAAAGAGGCATGCAATCATAACACAACACACATTTTTACATATTTTACATATAAGTTTTAGTTTATAGTTTATAGTTTATGCAATCTTAGACTATATTTATAGCAATTTGCAAGTACTTCTCTAGTGTTTCTATAAGCATTTGTCATTACATTGGGTTGGATATTTGTTCTTTGCTTTCTTTCTAACATAATTGTACTTCAATCCCGGTAATTTTCTATCCTTTATTTACGCAATTTCCGACATCATTGTTTTCTCTTTATAGTATTTGTTTCAGTTGTATTGTCTTCATCATCATATTAAGTCCATGAACTATAATCTCATTAGTCTTGTTCTTATATTATTGTTGGTAGGAAATCCATATAAAAGTAATCTAGTTGAAACCAAAATATCGTTTAATATGTCATATTTTATTTTGCCCAAACATATAATAATCATCAGAAAATTCATCATTAGAATCATTACTAATATAATCTTGATCACCTTAATCATTTTAGGACTTTTACTTCGTAGTTTAATTTTGCTTATCATTTTCCTCTTAATTTATTTAATCACATAAATTAAACCTAGTAATGTAAGATTATCATTTTGTAAATATAATAAATAATATTGAAATATTGAAATGATTTGCTAATTAAAATGAATTAAAAGAAGAATCGATACCAATAGAACCATCTAGTTTGTTTCTTCCTTTGGTCGTGTCAAATTCTATAACTTTGTTTAGTGGCCATAAACAATTGTTTGTATTAGTCAATTTCCGTCTTAGAAACGAGAGTTGGGATGGAAATTAGGACTGCCAATAGAGGTTTAGTGACCTAACCGGGCTGAAAGGACGTTAGGACCCATTAAAAAGTCGGTACGAATCCGAGAGGAATATACCGCTACAAGGCTTAGACAATCGTAGTAATTCTAATATTGGTATCAATAAAGCTTTTAAATCATTTGACATGAATTTCTAATTCTCTATATCGATTTGATTAGATAGTTTATTTTATCATTTTAGTTAGTTTATTATATCGTTTTATTTTATTGCCATTAGATAGTTTTTTATTGTTGTTTTTATTTTATTGTTGTTAGGTAGTTTTTATTGTTTTTAATCATCGTAATTTTTATTGTCGTTTAGTTAGTTTATTTTACCGTCATCAATTAGATTAGATTTATTTTTATTGCAATTTCCATACTTGTCATTTAAATATCGTCATTGTACATGTTAGTAGTTTAAACAATCACCTCAAATAAATCGAACTTAAATGAAAATCAACCCATAGCAATTCATAGTTAACACGTACTCCCTGAGGATCGATCCCTACTTCCCTAATTACATTCTTTATGTTGTTAGCCTAAGTGTGGGTAATTATTTTTGTATCGGGACTGCGACACAACCGATCATACGCATAGAAGCTTTCGTTTCCCACGTCTCTTCTTCAACATTGGCACATCTCCACAAGATTTTCACTAAAGGAACCACTTTACTTCTCAACTTCTTGTCCTTTAGATCTAGGATGCAGATCGACTTTTTTTCAAAGGACAAGTTCGGTTCAAGCTCGGGCATTTCCGCTTGAAAGACATGGCTTGGATCACTAACGTACTTCCTCAATTGAGAAACATGGAATACATCATGAACTTTAGCCAAATTCGGGGGCAAGTCCAACTTGTAAGCAACGGCACCAATCCTTCTCACAATATCAAAGGGTCCAATGTATTTCGGGCTCAATTTACCCTTTACACCAAACCGTTTAACACCCTTCATCGGAGATACTTTGAAGAACACTTTATCTCCAACTTCAAATTCCAACGGTCTTCTTCGGACATCGGCATAGGATTTATGTCGGTCTTGAGCGGCTTTCATTCTATCACGAATGACATTCACATGATCAATAGTCTCAACAAAGACATCGGGACCTAATTCACGAACATCACTCAATTGATCCCAACAAATAGGACTTCGACATTTTCTTCCATAAAGAGCTTCATAAGGAGCCATCTTGATCGAGGCATGATAACTATTGTTGTAAGAAAACTCCACAACCGGTAGACTCTTTTCCCAACTAGATTGGAAGTTGAGTGCACAAGCCCTAAGCAAGTCTTCTAAAGTCTGGATAGTCCTCTCGGTTTGACCATCAGTAGCGGCATGAAACGCGGTACTCATCAACAATTTACTACCCATGGCTTCTTGTAAAGCTTTCCAAAATCTCGAACAAAATCTCGGATCTCGGTCGGATATGATTTCCTTGGGAACACCATGGTATCTAACAATCTCATCAACATAGGCTTTCGCTAGTCGATCTAAACTCCAAGTCTCTTTGATCGGGATGAATCTAGCACTCTTAGTCAAACGATCAACAATAACCCAAATGGCATCTTTACTTCCAACGGTCCTTGGCAAAGCCATAACAAAATCCATAGAAATAGATTCCCACTTCCATAGTGGAATATCCAAAGGTTGTAGCAATCCACCGGGTCTCTTGTGTTCGATTTGCACTTGTTGGCAAGTAAGACATCTTCCAACCTAAGACACAACATCGCCCTTCAAATTCGGCCACCAAAATTGTAGCTTCAAGTCTTTGTACATCTTATCACCCCCGGGGTGGATAGAATAAGGAGAAAGGTGAGCTTCATCAAGAACTCGTTTTCTTAAGTCAAGAGCATTAGGTACAAACAAATGGTCATGGAAACGAAGAACACCTTCGTCATCAATCTTGAGGTCTTTAGCTTTTCCTTCTAGAAGTTTGGCTTGAATAGACTTGTAGGTAGGATCATCAACTTGGCTTTCGCGGATCTCGCGGAGAAAAACAGGTTTGGCAGTCATAGCACCAACGTAATCAAATCCATGATCCACGAATTCCAACTTCATCTTTCGAAACTCGACACAAAGATCATTGGGTAATACCCACATAGCATTCAAAGCATGAGAAGATCTTCTACTAAGAGCATCGGCAACAACATTAGCCTTTCCTTCATGCTACAACAACTCAAAATCATAATCGTTCACCAATTCCAACCATCTTCTTTGTCTCATATTCAACTCCTTTTGAGTAAATATGTACTTCAAACTTTTGTGGTCGGTGAATATACGACAATGAACACCAATAAGGTAGTGTCTCCACACTTTCAAAGCATGAAGAACAACGGCTAATTCCAAATCATGAGTAGGGTAGTTCACTTCATGAACTCTCAACTGTCTCGAGGCATAAGCAACCGCTTTCCTACTTTGCATAAGTACACAACCCAATCCCATCTTAGAAGCATCACAATAGACATCAAAGTCTACACCATCTTCAGGTAAAGTCAACACCGGAGCGGTAGTCAACCTTTTCTTTAATTCTTGAAAAGCGGTTTCACAAGCTTCATTCCATACGAACTTGGTTTCCTTCTTTAACAATTAAGTCATCGGTCTAGCAAGCTTTGAGAAATCTTTGACAAATCTACGGTAATAACCAGCTAAACCAAGAAAACTTCGAACTTCTCTAACATCGGTCGGACTCTTCCAATCAACAACGGCATCAATTTTAGAAGGATCCACCATTACACCTTCTTTAGAAATTACATGCCCAAGAAAGGACACTTTAGGTAACCAAAATTCACACTTGGATAATTTGGCAAACCACTTTTGACGACGAAGAACACCCAAAATAGTCTTTAGATGAATAGCATGCTCTTCTTCGGGCTTGGAGAAAATAAGGATGTCGTCGATGAACACCACTACACACTTATCAAGATACTCACTAAATGTGCGGTTCATTTGATCCATTAAAATATCGGGAGCATTAGTCAATCCAAAAGGCATCACCTTGAACTCAAAGTGACCATATCTTGTACTAAAAGCGGTCTTCGGTATATCGGCATCACGAACGGGAATTTGGTGATATCTGGATCTCAAATCAATCTTGGAAAAAGTAGAAGCACCCTTTAGTTGATCAAACAAATCTTCAATTCTTGGCAAAGGATACCTATTCTTGATTGTAATTCGGTTCAACTCACGGTAATCAATACAAAGCCTCATAGAACCATCTTTCTTCTTCACAAAGAGAACGGGAGCACCCCAAGGCGAGGCATTTGGTCGAATGAAACCTTTCTCAATCATATCATCAAGTTGCTTCCTTAACTCTTTCAATTCGATTCGAGCCATACGGTAAGGAGCTTTGGCTATGGGTCCGGAACCAGGTACAAGATCAATGGAAAACTCAACATCACGCTCGGGAGGGATCCCGGGCAAGTCTTCGGGGAATACATCAAAAAATTCACGAACTATAGGTACATCTTCAATATTCGGTAAGGAGGTAGTTGAAGAAGTCACAATACACAAGAATGCTTGGTGACCCTTTCTTACCATACTCACCAACTTCATTGCGGAAATCAAAGACACACCCACTCGGGAATGAGATCCCTTATGGGTTATTCTAACTCCTAAAGGACTCTTTAAATAAATCTTTTGATCTCTACACTCGAATCTAGAATAGTATAACGCTAACCAATCAATACCTAGGATTACATCGAACTCTCCTAGAGGAAACTTAAAGAGATTAGCGGGAAAGATAGTACCCGCAATAGATATTGGGACATTTGGATAAAGAGTAGAATAAGAGATAATTTCTCCGGATGGTAAGGATATGGGAGTATCTTCACTAGATGTAGGCTCGATAGATAATTTATTAGCATAAGTTGAAGACACAAAGGACATAGAAGCACCGGTATCAAAATAGAATAAGACACGGTTGCTCTAAGATTGAGAACATACCTGTAATTATCTCCGGATGAGCATCGGCTTTGGCTCGGCTCAGAACGAAGATAGAACCCTTAGGTTTAGCAGTTGGAGGGGGCAACTTTCGATCGGGGCAATCATCATATCGGTGACCACCCTTTTGGCAAAAGAATCAAACGTAAGGTCGGTTGGAACAAGTCACACCGGGGTGGTGTGGTTGTCTACAACGGTTACATAAGCGACCTTGAGCTTGAGCTTGAGGAGCATAAGGCCTATGAGCCACGTTAGAAGTAGCTCGGGGAATGAAAGGAGCGGGAGCTCTTGTACTTGCATTTGGAGGAGGATTGAATCTCCTCTTGTTGGCATAAGAGTTAGAGGACGACGGAGTAAACGGCCTCTTCCCATAGAAATTAGGCCTAGGAGTGAAGGAAGGAGAGGGATTCTTCATCATTGCTTCATCTTTGATAGCCCTCATAGAGTTTTCGGCCCAAAGTGCATCATCAGATAGCTCTCCAAAGGAGGTAGAATTTCTCCTCACCTTGCTTTGGAGTAAAGCACTAAGCTTATTGCGGTAGTAGAAAGCTCGGTCCTCGTCATCCTTTATGAGCCTCGGAGCAAAGTGAGCAAGCTTGTTGAACTCCGTGGTGAAGTCTTGTGCCGACAAGTCACCTTGCTTGAAGTCAATAAATTCCTTGAGCATTTGTTGCTAAAGCTCCTTGGGATAAAATCGACCTTCAACTAGAGCTTTGAAACAAGCCCAATTGAAATCGTCTTCAAGAGTAGCGGTGGCACTAGTAATCGCCCACCAATTATCGGCTTCCCTTGCAAGGAAATGCTTAGCAATCCTCACCTTGTCCTCTTCACGGACTTGGTACAAGTCGAATTGCTTTTCCATCTCCCGAAACCACTCCGAAAGCTCGGTAGGTTCCGGTTCTCCACCATACGGCACGATCTTACTTCTAGCGATTTGTCTAGCCACCCAAACATAGCTTCCTTGGTGATTGTCTTCTCTACGAAGAGGGGCTTTCTCGGCATGAGCATTAGCCGCATCTTGTTGATTCTTCAACACTTGTGTAAGAGCTTCTAGCATAACGTTCTCAACTAGTCGAGGTCTAACCATCTTCATAAGAAACAAAACAAAGCAAGTTAATCCTAACACTTAGCATAAACAAATAGACTACCAAGTAAAGTCCTTAACTTCTACCCATCTCTCATTTATTATTTCATGGTCAAGTAGTTTATGTTTAGGGTTCACGTGTGTGCGTCGGGAGCGTTAAAGCTCTGATACCAACTGTGACAACCCTCGCGAATGCGGAAATAAAACATAACAAGCATGTGATTTATATAGCGGAAAATACGGTATTTTTAAAACTTTTTACATGCTAAGATAAAAATACGAGGAATGTCAAATAATTACAAACCAAAGTACAATATACTACAAAGAGACGAAGTCTCTCAAAATGTTATCAAATATCAAAGTTATTAGCAAACTAGCTAAACAACGTCTAGAGGTGATTCATACAGGCCAACGCCCGCTAGCTCACACCCGAACCCAAAATACCACAAGCAAAAAGCCATCCAATCAAGCAACCTGTTCATCCATGAAAAACATGAACGCCACAGTCAGTGGGGAGTAACTCCGGGTTCTCCCAGCCATATCACAATAAACATACATAAACGGTAATACGAAAGTAGAAGCATGCATATATAAATATACATGTGAAGTACGAGAAGGATAAATAGGCAATTCAATATATCAAGATAATAGCACATGAAGTACAATACCGTAACCATCATATTATAGAAAGACTCGGGGTAGACACTCTTAGGCAACCATACACTCACTAGGGCTTGCATCTCACCGTTAGCGGCATAAGTTTGATAAGATTGAGACTCGACAAACAAACCATGCCAAGTCATCCAAGGATCACAAATAATCAATCGTATAATCATCCATTCAAACGTACAATACGTTGACAACATATCTCACGGTAAATGACACGCACTAGCACCGTGTACATGGCAAGTATGATTAAAATCGCATCCACGGAATGACATTTCCCTGAACGCATACACAATTCAAACATTTCGTATATGTAGACTAACTTCCTCCCGGTAGGACGACGATCATAATACGGTCCTAGTCTAAACCTGGCCAGACTCTCGGAATAAACATTTTCCGATTTGACATGCGATGACATTTCGCATCCAAGACTCGGTCATACATGGAAGCCGTGTACCCCAAATTCAGTAGACCTTCACGAAAGAGGCGGAAAAGAGCACAAGAATCATAATAAGCGGTACGCTACATGCAATGACACCACCTCGCAAGTATACAATATTTGACGGCCAGGTCGATCAACGCATAAGCGTTCGCCTCCCAACAACGTCGTCATATGCCCACTAATACAGGCAATTAAGCAGTAAGGATACACTCCTCGTTCCGACATTCCAGCCTTACGAACGTGGAGGTAGCCAAGGGAATGAGAGTACAAAGCACATAACAAATAGTGCTCAAACCGTAACATGTGTAAAACCGACTCAAAGTGGGACATATCAAAAACCTCACAAAACATGTGATACAAGCGAATGGAATATCATATATTCAAAACATTAATATTTAAAGTCATTACGTAAATTTATACGATAAACGGACCATGGGAAATATTATAAATGAAAACTTAACTAAGACTTTCAAAAGAATAGGCAACGGGTGCCAGCCGGTCAAGGGGACCGGCTGTCGGCTACCCGACTGGCACCCATAGTAACAATTGAAAACAAACCAAAATGCAGCGTGTCCCAGCCGGTCAAATGGACCGGCTGCCGGCTACCCGGCTGGGAGCAAAGTCATACGAGAATATGAAGTCAAAATGGCATGTGTCTCAGTCGGTCGGCTGACGTAATGTATATAAAAATTTTACGTAACAACAATTCAACATCAGCCACTCCCCAGCCGTTCAGCTGACCGGCTGCCGGTCGGCCGGCTGGGGTCCATTATGCACGAAAATCCCTATTTCACTAAGGCTCAACATACAACAATCATCATCTAACATCACAAATCATCAATTCTCATTATCAATTATCAACTAACAACAACTATCATCAACATCACATATCCTATGATTACTAATCCTATTCTAAATACGATTACTATCATAGAAAACACGTTAAAACACGTAAAGATATCGGTTAACTCTTCACTGTTACCTTTTTGCGTCTTCAATCCTCGTCGAGGTCCTATTCTATCAAGTAGTAGTCCTTGTCAAGATCTTGAAAGTCACCACCTACAATTAGATAATAAAAGATGAATATAATTCACCTTTGAGAAAGACGGATAAATTGAAAAGCGAGAAAGACGGTAATTTTATTACCAATTAAGATAGAGGACGATGAGAGGGAAAGAATAAGACGAACTTTAGTGAATTTGAGCGAGAAACGAAGGAGTAGTGACGATAATAAGCTTGATCAAATATGGAGGTTAGGGTTTTGGGTGGTTACTTGGTGAGGAAGAAGAGTAGGTTGAATGAGAATGAGTTAGGGTTTAAAGGGAGTATGAAGGAGTAAGTGGAAAAATATGGGGAAAGCCCAAAAGCGTCTTAAGACGTAACTTACCCGAAAACTCGCGTAAAGTCCGAAAACGAACTCGGAAATTCTAAACTAGACACGGGAAATTTAATTCTAAACTAAAACTAAATTTCGCTGAAAAGTATCCGTAAAATATTTTTACTATAAAAATAGGGTACATTTGCGGGTGTTACATTCAAAACAATGTATGAGATATAAGAATTTTCAATAACATGTGGTATTTCATATAGTCAAGAAGAAATCATGAGTGTTTCCAAACTTTTCGAATCACATTCCTTCCAATACATTTTCCATTTGAAAGAAAACATTTCTTTCAATAAGTTTCCATCATCGGCATACTTGGATAGAGGCCGTATGGAGAGGGTCTCCTCCCCCTAGTCTGGATAAGACGAGGTTCCCCAAACCATGTACTAAACTGTCCAAATATCTCGAGTGTGCACACCCCTCCAAGGGCCAACCCCAAGGAGGAAGATAAGAGGACAGGGTCTCGATCAACTAACCCCCACCAAAAGCGCTGTATAGGAGGTCCCTTATTTGGGACAACTTATCCCTCTACCAAAACCGTTTCAGAACCAATATCAAAACTTTTCTAAACAATTAAATCCATTTCCTTGAAATTAAACATTGGCATAACTCGTACAAAAGATCAAACGGTTTTGGTTTTCAAAGCTCTTAAAAATCATAAGTCCTTAATTTCATTGCAAATACGATTCCATTTTCAAGAGATTGGACAACATCAATCATCTTCAATATTCATTTTATTAGAATAATTCCAACTAATAACAACAATATTTACAAGCATATTAATTATTACAACATTCGGAACAATACTCAATAGTTCAAGAATAGTGTACGGATTAGTGTTTTCCCTTACCTCACAAGGTTGCTTAGGGAGTGGTTACAACGCCTCTTCTACAAATTCCGAGTCTAAAATATGTATAAAATAACAATTACTAATGCATCCAAGTCGGTTCTTAACTTTCTTGTTTTACATTACTTGAATTATACGGTTTCTATTATATTAAGTTCCGTTAACCAACTCATCCCGCTCTATAGTTTATAAATATGATTTAGCATAAGACCAGAATGTATATGAATAATTTATTAATTCATTTATTGTTAGGTTTAGTCAATAAGCATACATGCAATGAGATTAAACAAGATATATTAACCTAACTTCCCTTCACGATTTTTCAGTCGGAAACAGAAACTTTAAATTGTCGTATCTCTCTCGTTACTAATCATTTTAATAAGTGGTTGGTGGGGTTGGATTCCTTGAGATGTCCTCTAACTTTATTATTCCGAGGGTCAAAGCCTAAAAAGGTCTCTAAGTTGTATTAATTTACAGTTTAACAAAATCTGTCCAAAAACGAGTCTTAATATGTTATTAGGTGGGAAATATTTTTAACAAATTGTAATGCCAAGATTCGAAGATCTAAAGTACTCGAATTCCCTAGTAGTTTAACATATTAAAAGGTGGGATGTTAAAAATGTTAATAAGTATAATTTCAAAAGCCTTTTATGAAGATGACAAATTTTCACTAGTAAAACTATTACACTCATTAATCTCGCTTTTTCCAAATTATAGAATGAACTTGTAAAACTCATAATAAATTTCGAACATCATGTGACACCCTCAAATTTGCGGAAAGAAAAAAAATATTTAAATACATAACAAAGGGTGTCATAAATAAAAAGGGTCAAACAAAAAGGAAACTAATATTTTACATAAGAATTATACAAGACGGGAGACATATCTCCCGTATAAATACTGAAATAAAAGGAGTGTATAATAATATACAATCCTAAGAACCGAATATAGGTCCAAGGTAATACTTCGCTCGCTAGCTCGTCAATGTACCCAATGTATGCATTCACCACCTGTTCGACCGCATTAAATATAAACACGGAAGCCACAGTCAGTGGGGAGTAACTCCGAGTCCTCCCAGCCACGAAATGTCGAGTTTAATGAAACATGAATAACATAAAAGCAATGTATATGGAAAATACAAAACTTAAACATATATGATATGCTTTTCATGTTATGAAACAGATAACTAACAAATAACCTAGCATGTGAAAGCTATCATGTGAAACCGATAATAAACTATAACTCGAGGTAGGGAAGCTGGTATGCTAGCTCAGAGGTTCCTCTCAGAAACATGGCCATGATACACTCAAACCCTAATCAACACGTAATCATGTGAATCAGTTAACAACCGGTAATCCAAACTCTATCAATCCTAGCCGGCTTGCATCTCACCTTCTAGAACTCATAGAATCATACAAACATGAAAGACCAATACTTCTACAAACAGGCATAAGTTCTTAGAACAGTCGATAGAAGACTTCTGTAACTCGAGGCTATACCACAAGGTAGGAAAACATCCTAGTCCTAGACTGATCAGACCTAGCGACAACAGCTATTCCGTTCCCCGTCCCATGACATAACCGTCTATGAGAAACTCTACTAGGCGACCCCCTAAGCAGAGATGGCTAGTACTTAAGCTGGTTCCAACCCCAAAACGGATTAGGCAACCATGCCCCGACTTGGATATAAACCCACCAAGCCGAGACACAAAAGCTATCAAGCGGCAAACTCCGTATGCTCGTTAAAGATAGTACGGGCCTATCAATGTCGTGGTCCAAGCTACTCATTTAGAATTAGAATGGTCAAGACGCCATATTCTCATAATTCTCTATGGGTACTTAGTCAACACGACACCAACCATCAAATAAAACAGTCACGGGAAAACATCCTATCATGTGACTATTTGCATATCAATAATAATCAAATATCATATCGCCTCATATCTACCAAGGCTAATTCATAATTAAATACAACCTTACTTGAAGACAAATCCCCGACCCGAGTCCCGCGACGGTCATCAGTCAAAACGGGGCTGACTAGATCTTAGTTTGACCAAACCCGTTGATCACCCGGCTAGAAACAGATCTTTCTCACATAGACATAGAAATCACTATCATTACATGTTATTTTAATAAAACTTCTAACATGTGAATTATTAAATCTTACGTAAACCCCCGATTGACTTAAAGGATATTAAATTAACTACGATCTCGTCTTATAATTTCTAACATGTGAGAAATAATAATTTAGTGAAAAACCTTTTAATTAAATATTTTAATTATTAATATTTCTCGCTTGCTAATTATTACAAAACGCGATAAAATGACGATAACTCAAAAACCGTCACAAGTCCCAAAGTGGGACCCACGGGCTGAGTTGGGCCGGACCCCACATGGGCCTGGATGGGCCCACGGATCTGTTTTGGCTAAAATGGCTGATTTTTCTACTTTTACTAAAACCGCTTTCTTAATATTTCCCGCATGCTTTAACATATTTAAAACCCGTCAAAACAACAATTAAACAATCAAACATCGACACAACCCAAAGACAAAAACCCGGACCCACCATGGACCAACCCAGACCGGGTCTGAACCGGCCTGGACCGGCCTGGTTTGGACCGGTTTCCAGCCACTATTTCGGCCACCACTAAACAACCACCCCAAATTGTTTCTTACATGTTTTAATTAATCAAACCATCATTTTAACAACCAATTTAACTATCCAACATACAACAATCATCATCATGAAGAAATCATAAAAATATAATAAGAACACCAACATATTTATAATTCCTACAACATATTAAAATTAACAACTTATCATGTTACTAACTAAAAATCATAAAATCATAATAATATGAACAAAAACTAAAGATGAACCAAAAACTTAAGAAAACCAAAGCTACTAAGGTATGTAACATCTATTCGTCGAGTAACTCGGAATCGTTACCTTAGCTAGAAAAATCAATTAGCACCACAGAAGAAGTATAAACTAAGAAACCCGTCTTCTAATCTTCCCCTAATAGATCCGAGTCACCAAACTCGTCTTCAAAATCCTCCCCTATAAGAAATGACAAGAAAAACATTATTAGAACTTAAACTTGATTTTCCATAATTAAATGTTGAAAACGAGTTTGTCGGATTTGAAATTAAACCGTACTTGAAGATGGAGAGCGAAGAGGAGATTCTAGAAATATAAGTTAGGACGGATTTAATTAAGAAATGAAGGTTTTATGATGATTTTGCTCAAGAACGCTGAAGAACGGATGAAGAACGCTCAAGAACGATGAAGAACGATTAAAGAAAGTGTTAATTTGATCTTAATTTGATTTCTTGTAATATGAAAGTTGTTGTGCGTAACGTGGAGTGTGTGAGCCGTTGAGTTTATAGAGCAAAATAGTGAGTTGCGGTTTGATTGAAATTGTTGTTATGCCGAATTGACCGGTCTATAATTATATTACAGTAAGATTTTAATTCGAATATTAAGTTAATTGAATTAAATATCAAGATATTAGGTTATTATAATGAAAAGAAATAAAATATCAAGGCTAAGAGAGAAGAAAAACCGTGTGGTATGGGTGATATCGGGTCAGTTTTGTAAACGATTTGCGTAATTTTTCGTTAACTGATCGATAAAGTTGAAAATATCTAAGATATTCTTATTAGTTTAATCAAAAGAATTAAACTATCTCATGTGAGTGGAAAACGATGACATGGGCGCGTGACTCATGCCCAAGTCGAGTTTCGATTTTGTTGCGCGCATTACGATGCGTCGGGAATAGTTAAATGACGTTCGATTAAAAACCGTAAAAGTTATTCTTTAAATTCCAAATAAATTCAAAATAATTATATTAAATTATGATAAATCATAATTAACATTCCTAAATAAAAATAAATCAAAAATATTATTTTTTTAATAAAATTTGGTCTTCATACTCATAGACGAGTCGGGAAAAGTCAACGGAAGTCAAAGTCGACTTAAAAGTTGAGAAAATTCAAAAATGACTTAAAAGTCAAGAAAAGTTTAGAACGACTTAAAAGTCAAGAAAAAGTCAATGACGACTTTAAAAAGTCAAGGAAAAGTCAAAGACGGTTTAAAAGTCAAGAAAAGTCAAAGATGACCAAAAACGGTCTTTTGATGAAATCTCTCAAAAATTCCAAATACGAACGCGGAATTTCAAAATACGACTCGGAACAAAAATTTCTATTTTAAAAACTTAAGTTCTACTGAAAAGTGTTAGTAAATATTTTTACTAGAAAATAGGGTACTTTTCGGGTTGTTACAATCACCCCTCCTTTTAAAAAGTTTCGTCCTCGAAACTTAGAAGAAGGAACGTAACATATATGTAGGTCTATTTCAAAACTGTTAACATTATATTTGTAATAAAATACGGGGTCTTATCTTCGGCACGGCAGGTTCTCGTCAGCAGTCACGAATATCGGTAGAAGGTACGTAATCTTCAACGGTTAAATCGAATAGAAAGAAAGAAGAAAGAAAGAAGGAAAGAATAAAGAAGAACGAAGGGTGAACCCCAATACTCTCTTCCCTCTATGAAAATTCTAATGTCGATAGTAACTCGACAATACTAACTGTACAAGTAAACTAGTCCTCAAGGGAGTGTGATATACTCTCAACATTTTCCATCCTCCGATTCCTACCTAAATATTTCATAAGCACGACTCCTAGAGTAAGAACTCCCAATTATTCAAATTCAATTAAAATCTTCTAAGGTCCATCGGTACGGTAAACTCCATAACTAATAATCCCATAAAAGATTCATTACGAACTCAAATCTTCTTAACTCCATCAAAACTCTTATTGGAAACCACCATCAAAATATTTATAATTTGGTAAACAAGACCTCTAATAACCACCAAGTAAAGGACTTACTATGAAATCCTTTAATCTAATTTCTTCAAAACTTCATTACCCTTAATTATTAACAACTGACCTTCTCATCCTCAAAAGTTGGATCACAAAACCTCAAAGAGATTAGTCACACAAATCTTATTTCACTTAACTTTTGCCAATCATAGAACAATGCAACCGTAAATCAATTTATTTATCTCTTCCAAACTCTCAATACATCGGTTTTCGCTTATGACTATATTCCTCAAGTTTGGTCATCTAAATCCAAAATTCCACAAGGTAATTATTCCCGTTAGAGTCCAACATTTAAAGACCACAATTACCAAGTAACACTTAAAGAGCCACTAAAATCCTTAACCACAACAACCAACCACCATTATGCTTAATTCGATCCTCAAAAAGAAATGATATTGCAACTTCAAATTTTCATAATCTAAAACCACTAGGAGAATTTCATCCTAAGTTTATCCTCAAATCCTTGTAATCATCTAAACACGGAACTAGCTTAATAGGATGGTTAGGCACCATATTCGAAACTTCTTATTTACTCTAAAATAGACATATCATAAGCATGGTCTTCAAACCAATACTAAACTTCTAAGTCCAAAAGACTAAATTACTAATGAGTTAAGAAGTCATAGCCAACTCATTCGATCTTACCCCATCGAATATCATGAACTATTTACACACAATTCATGACAAGCATCTAGCATTAAATCATTAAACATACCTTACCACTCCTTCCTCAAGGATACTAACTCTCACCACCATAGGGTGAAATTAGATCTATACCATTTTCCTCAAATCACAAGTTCATTCCAATTAACACTAATATTCCACAAAATTCCAAAGTTCTTCCGACTAAAAATAATATACCGCATACCAATGGGGTGACATCCATACCAATGTTACAAGAGGAAGGTAAGAATACCAATGGTATAATGGAGGAACTATTAAGAGAAATTTCCAAAAGGTAAATAGGTTGGAAGAGAAAGAAGCCCCTAGATAGAAAGAAGAGGGCATAATATATAAGGACGAGAGAATTCGCAGATGAAGAAAGAATTCACTTCAATTAGGCTTTATAAATCTTCAAATCTTCGGTAGAGGATACTCCTTCTAGGTAACACATATTCCACCATAAGGCGTAATATTGCTCCTAGCAATCTGGCTAGCCTCCCAAGCATAGCCTCCTTGGCAATTGTCTTCTTTATGAGGAGGGACCTGGTTGGTAGTAACAACGATCTCTTCTACACGAGGGCCAACCGTCTTCATAAGAAACAAAACAAATTAAGTTACTCCTAACAATTAGCATAAACAAATAGACTACAACATAAATCCTAATCTACCCATCCTACCATTCTATCTCACAAGTTTATTATTTTATTAAGGTCAAGTTATTTATACTAGGGTACACAAACGTGAGTCGGGAGCAAAAATGCTCTGATACCAACTGTGACACCCTCAAATTTGCGGAAAGAAAAAAAATATTTTAAATACATAAAAGATACGAATACAATACGAAGGTGTCATTACATAATAAAAAGGTTCGTTACAATACGGAATAAAATTCTACAAGAGAAATATACAAGACGGGAGACATATCTCCCGTATAAATACGGAAATAAAAGAGTGTATAATAATATACAATCTAAGAACAGAATATAGGTCCAAGGTAAATACTTCACTCGCTAGCTCGTCAATGTACCCCAAATATGCATTCACCACCTGTTCGAACGCATTAAATATAAACACGGAAGCCACAGTCAGTGGGGAGTAACTCCGAGTTCTCCCAGCCACGAAATGTCGAGTTTAATGAAACATGAATAACATAAAAGCAATGTATATGGAAAATACAAAACTTAAACATTTATGATATGCTTTTCATGTTATGAAACAGATAACTAACAAATAACCTAGCATGTGAAAGCTATCATGTGAGACCGATAATAAACTATAACTAGAGGTAGGGAAGCTGGTATGCTAGCTCAGAGGTTCCTCTCAGAAACATGGCCGTGATACACTCAAACCCTAATCAACACGTAATCATGTGAATAAGTTAACAATCGGTAATCCAAACTCTATCAATCTTAGCCGGCTTGCATCTCACCTTCTAAAACTCATAGAATCATCAAACATGAAAGACCAATACTTCTACAAACAGGCATAAGTTCTTAGACACAGTCAATAGAAGACTTCTGTTAACTCGAGCTATACCACAAGTAGGAAAATTCCTAGTCTAGACTGATCAGGACCTAGCCGACAACAGCCAATTCCATTCCCCGTCTTCATGACATAACCGTACACAAGAAAATCTGCTAGGCGACCCCCTAAGCAGAGATGGCTAGTACTTAAGCTGGCTCCCTTCCCAAGGCGGAACTCTTAGGATGCCATGCCCCGACTTGGGGATAAGCCCCCCAGGCCCGGGACACAAACGCTATCAGTGGCGAACATATACTCGTTAAAGATAGTACGTGCCTATCAATGTCATGGTCCAAGCTACTCATTTAGAGTTAGAATGGTCAAGACGCCATATCCTCATAATTCTCTATGGGTACTTAGTCAACACGACACCAACCATATAATAAAACAGTCACGGGAACAACATCCTATCATGTGACTAATTTGCATATAAATCATAATCAAATATCATATCGCCTCATATCTACTAAGGCTAATTCCATAATTAAATAAAACCTTACTCGAAGACAAATCCCCGACCCGAGTCCCGCGACGGGTCATCAGTCAAATCGGGGCTGACTAGATCTTAGTTTGACCAAACCCGTGGGATCAAACCGGCTAGAAACAGAGTCTTTATCACATAGACATAAAATCAACATATTCATTACATGTTATTTTAATAAAGCTTCTAACATGTGAATTATTAAATCCTACGTAAAACCCCGCTTGACTTTAAAGGATATGAAAATAAACTACGATCTCGTCTTATAATTTCTAACATGTGAGAAATAATAATTTTATGAAAAACCTTTTTAATTAAATATTTTACTTATTAACATTTCCCACTTGCTAAATATTACAAAACACGATAAAAATGACGATAACTCAAAAACCGTCACAAGTCCCAAAGTGGGACCCACGGGCTGAGTTGGGCCGGACCCCACATGGGCCTGGACTGGGCCCACGGACCTCTTTGGGCTGATTTGGCTGTTTTTCCAACTTTTACCAAAAACCGTTTCTTAAAAATTCCCGCATGCTTTAACATAATTAAAACCCGTCAAAACAACAACATAACAATCAAACATCGACACAACCCAAAGACCAAAACCCGGACCCACCATGAACCAGCCCAGACAGGGTCTGAACCGGCTGGTTTGGTCCGGTTTGGCTGGCCATTTCCCACGGTTCAATCCACCATCAAACACCCATTAATTTCAACATGTTTTAATTATCAAACAACCACTTTAACATCCATCCATACAAAAATTCATGATTATGAACAAACCATAAAAATATGCCAAGAACACTAACTTATTATAAATTCATACAACATGATAAAAAAAAAACAACTACTTATCATAATACTACTAAAAGTCCATAATCACCAAAACATGAACCAAAAACAAAGATGAACCAAAATCAAAGGAAACAAAACTAAAGGCTATGTTACTAACTAAAATCATAAATAACCATAACATGAACAAAAACTAAAGGCTATGTGACATTTATTCGTCGAGTAAAACGGAATTGTTACCTTAGCTAGCAAAACAATTAGCACCAAAATAATAAGAAGTATATATATAATAAGAACCCTCCTACTAATCTTCACCCAAAATATACGAGTCTCCAAACTCGTCTTCAAAATCCTCCCCTATAAGAAAAGACAAGAAAACATTATTAGAACTAAAAATATGAATTTCCATAATTAAAGTGTTGAAAACGATCTTGACGGAATTGAAATTAAACCATACGTGAAGATGAGGAGCGAAGAGGAGAGTCTAGAAATATAAATTAGGATGTATTTAATTAAGAAATGAAGGTTTTATGAAGGATTTGCTCAAGAACGATGAAGAACAATTGATGAACGACGAAGAACACGAAGAACGATCAAAGAAAGTGATATTTTGATCTTTATTTGATTTGTTGTAAAATGAAAGGTTGTTTGTGAGTCAAGTGTGGTGTGTTGAGCCGTGTACATATAGGCCAAAGTGGATGTCGAGTTTTGAAATTGTTGTTCCGTAATTGACTCGCGTTTAATAATTATTTTACGGTAAACGATTAAATATAATTAACGATAAAGTTAATTATACTAAATATCAAGATATTATGATATGTAATGAAAAATAATGAAAATATCAAGCCCTATTAGAGGGTGGATGAGCCGTGTGGTCTTGTGCTAGACGGGTCAGTTTTGTAAACGATTTGCGTAATTTCCGTTAACTGATCGATAAAGTTAATAATATCTAGATATTATGATATTGTAATCAAAATTAATGAAAATATCAAGCCCTATTAGAGGACTAAAGGAGCCGTGTAACATGGTGAGGAATCGGTCTGTTTTTGAGCGATTAGCGAAATCTTCGTTGACGGATCGATAAAGTAATTAAATATCTAGATATTTTGATTAGTTTAATCAAAATAATTAAAATATCTAATTGTGCGTGGAAAACGATGACACGCGCGTGTGACTCATGCCAAAGTCGAGTTTTGATTTCGTTTCGGGATTTACGATGAGTCGGGAATAGTTAAATGACGTTCGGTTAAAACCGTAAAAGTTATTCTTTAAATTCCGAATAAATTCAAAATAATTATATTAAATTATGATAAATCTTAATAAATCTAAATAAAAATAAATAAAAAATATTATTTTTTTTAAATAAAATTTCGGTCTTCAAACTTATGAACCGAGTCGGGAAAAGTCAACGAAAGTCAAAGTCGACTTAAAATTCGAGAAAAGTCAAAAATGACTTAAAAGTCAAGAAAAGTTTATGACGACTTAAAAGTCAGGAAAAAGTCAATGACGACTTTAAAAAGTCAAGGAAAAGTCAAAGACGACTTAAAAGTCAAGAAAAGGCAAAGATGACTAAAAACGGTCTTTTCATGGAATCCCTCAAAAATTCCAAATACGAACGCGGAATTTCAAAATAAGACTCGGAACAAAAAATTCCTATTTAAAATTAGTTTACTGAAAAGTGTAGTAAATATTTTTATAGAAAAATGGGGTTACTTTCGGGTTGTACATACCCCTTGCTAAGCAATCTTCCCCACCTGAGATGCAGCTATTGTGTTGCCTGGGGTCAATTCTATAGGCGGCTGTTTTTGGAAGGACAGCCCCAGGTGGTAACTAGATCATGTGGTGCTCAATTCCCCTTAGTGGGGGTAATCCACTAGGTAGTTCGCAGGGGGGAAAACATCCTCATAGGTTGTCAGCCAAGGTTGTACTTCTAGGCACTGAGTTAGACCTTCCCCTACCTCCTTGTGAGAAGGACTAGACGGCCTATCAGATCATTTTTTAACTCTGCTCCATCTCGGCTTCACCTTAACAGCAGAACTCCTAGCAGCTTCAGTAAGAGTGGAGGGTTGCCTTTCAGGATAGGGGGTAAAGGAGGCTACGATGATTTTCTTCTCCCAACTAAAAGCGTAAGTATGTCCCTTCCTGATGGACAGCCTCACTATTCAACACTCCCGGGGCCGTCCTAATAGAAGGTGACAGCAATCCATAGGCAATACATCACACAAGGCCTCATCAGCATATCCTTTCCCAATAGAAAATGGAACAACACATTGTTGATCTACTCTAACTTCAGCCCCCTTGTTCAGCCACCTAAGCTTGTAAGGTTGAGGGGGGTCTTTGGTGGGCAATGTTAGTTTATCCACCATTGTCTTAGAGGCTACATTGGTGCAACTCCCTCCATCTACAATCAGATTACACACCCTCCCTTTTATGGTGCACCTAGTTCTAAAGATCTGGTGTCTTTGATCTTCTTCTAAGGGTTGGGGTTGTGTGTGCATCACCCTCCAAGTCACCAGACTTAACCCAGCATCAGGTTCTATCACCTCCTCACTAGCCTCTATCTCAGGCTCTTCCATCTCCTCATCACAGACCAACACCTCATCATCCCCCCAATGGATTACCTCTAGAGTGCTCAGAGCTCTTTTAGATGGACATTCTCTAGCACAATGTCCATATCCTTGACATTGAAAACACTTTTTGAGGGGGGTAGTCTTCCTTTGGCCTGCCTCAACAACCTTGCTTTTATCAGGGTTAAAAGGAGTCTTAGTAGGAGCCACAGGTTCTCCCATCTTAATTCATACAAAAGGTTTGTAGTTAGGTGTTCTAGCAGGAGTTTTAGAGACACTGGCTTTCCCTTTCCCCAACTTTTCTACTCTTAAGGACAGGTTGACAGCTTCCTCAAAGGAGTATATGTTTTGCAGCCTGACTTTACTAGCTATCCTCTCATCCAAGCCTTCTAAAAACCTTGCTATCTTTTGCTCAGATTTCTCAACAACCTCACATTGCAATGTAAGTTGTTCAAAGTCTCTTAAATAAGATTCTACAGGTTTTGGTTCTTGTTTAAGGTGAGTGAGCTTAATGAACATGTCCTGAGTGTAGTCCCTAGAGACAAACTTAGCTCTCATCTTCTTTTTCAGTTTGAGCCATGACTTAACAGGTTCTTTCCCTTCCCTAACCCTCAAGGTTTTCATGTTTTCATACCACAGTGAGGCATAGCCTTTTAGTTTCATGATAGCCACCTTAAAAGCCTTTCTATCAGTGTATCCTTTAAACTCAAAGACTCTTTCTACAGACCTTAGCCAATCTAAGAAATCATCAGGGTTCCAGCTACCTAGAAAGTCAGGAATCTCTACCTTGATATCTTTGTCTTGGTGTCTGAGAAGATTGTGATCTGAGCCATCTGAATCTGACATTTCAAACTGATCTACAGGTTGTCTCCTCCTTACTCCACCTTGTGGGAAAGGTGCTCCTCTTCCTCGACCTCTGCCTCCCCTTGTATCATTGTTTTGTTGGCCCTCAAGGAGTTCATTGACAGATCTAGAGACCTCCATTACAGTTCTGACAAGATCTTGAACTGTGTTTTCAAGACCTGTGATTCTCTCTTCACTCATGGTTGTATTTTGTGTTTTTAATGTAGTTAGGTAGAGGAACTCACAAACCAAAGCTCTGATAACCAATTTGCACTGAAACTATTCAGAAAGACAACTAAACAATGACAATTTGATTGAGATTCAGACACTTTGCAAATACTCTGTTTCTGTTTGAATGGATTGTTAAAGAACAAGGATAGGACCTTAACCAAAGCACAAAGCCAATGATTGAGGGTTGAACTTTGATCCCAGCACACAGCTAAGGACCCAAGCTCTCTTCCAAGCACACAGCAAAGGAAGTTGTCTCAAGCACACAGCCAAGAGATGCAACAGAAACAAGGTTTCAGTTTTATGTTTTACTTCAAATCTGATTTGTATTTCATTAGGTGAAGGCATTATATAGGCAGCAAGGATACACTCAGACGTTTAGGACACATCTAGGGCCACAAGGGCTTACAACATGAAACAAAATAACAGCTACAAACTTGCAGAATTCTGACATAAAGTAGATAAAGTAGAAAGTAGTTTCTAAAGAGACAATCTTCCTTAATTGTTTGATCAGGTGTGTCTTGGGTAAAGAGTGGACTTTCAAGCTTGGGTTTGTGAACCAAACTGAAGTAGGAGGGCTCCCAAAGATGTGCTGAAGGTACCTCACGCATTGTTTGTTCAAAAGGGGAAGGTTGACAGTGACATATTAACTACTACACCAAAGGCTGAAATCTGGACAGTTTGAAGTTGTCCCTAAGCTAACTCTTTGTGTGTGTGTTTCTTGGAAGGGAAGTCCTGGGGAAAGTTGTAGAGGACCTTCCCAAGACATAGGTTTAGGGATTGGTTAGGCTTGTTTGATTGGCTAAAAGAGGAAGGTTTGACAAAACAGCTAAACTGCTACATGTAAGGCTGTAACTGGACTGGTTCTCTTGGGTTGTGTTTTGAGGGGTGTTCTTGACGTTTTCTGAGGAAGGTTTCCTGGACAAAAAGGTAGTAGACCCTCCCTAGTACCATGCACCATAGTTGGTTTGGAGTCCCTAAGCTTGGAAGTTGCCCTGAGACCCTCCCCAAGGCACTGCTGCTGGCTGAGTTTCCAAAGGTTTTGTTGGCTTGTTTTGTGAGTCTGTTTTGTGGCTTGTTTGGTCTTGGCTCGTGTCATGGCTACCACTGGCTCGTGTGTTTGTGTGGTGGCTTGGGCCTGGGCTATACAAAGCATTAAGATAGCTTTTGACATAGGGTAGGTTTGGCATTGAATCCTGGTTAGGCTGATCATAGGTTGATTGGCCTTGTCTTTGAGCATGGCATTGAACTCCTGTTGCAGCAAGGCACAAAGAATTTTGGGGATCCGTATCTACAGAGATAGATCACAACGGATGTTATCCCTCAGTCAGGAGTCTTATATAGATAAGATTCTTGAGAGGTTCAGCATGACCAACTCCAAGAAGGGGAACCTTCCAATGGTCTCTGGGATGCATTTGAGTAAAGCTCAGGCACCAAAGACATCGGAAGAGGTCGAGCGCATGAGTCGGATTTCTTATGCATCAGCTATAGGATCGATCATGTATGCCATGATATGAACACGTCTAGACGTGGCATATGCATTGAGTATGACGAGTCGTTATCAAGGCAATCCAGGTGAAACACACTGGATAACTGGCTCAGAAACATTAATAAAATCGAAATATTGAACATCATCTGGGTATTTCATGGCATTGTAGATGTTGTAAATCAGCTTTTTGGCATTAAACTCCATGGTCAAGGTACCGTTTTATACATCAATCTTAGTCTTTGATGTATTCATGAAGGGTCGACCTAAAAATAAGGGGGTTTCCCTTATATCCGACTCCATGTCCAAGATATAAAAAACAGCAGGAAATATTAGGTTGTCGACCACCACAAGAACATCATCAATCAAGCCTATGGGATAAATGCTAGACCTATCCGCGAGTTAAATGACAAATCCATTGTCAGGGTTGCTAGCCCGAGGGTCTTATAGACCGAGTAAAGCATGACATTGATTGAGGCCCTTAGGTCTAACATTACATGTTTGAATTTTTTTGTTATTGATAGAGTAAGGGATAGTGAACATTTCAGGATCCCCACATTCCAGGTCCAACAATACATGTTTGAACATTCCAGTTCTTAGGTCCAATAGAACGTGTTCGCTAACCTTTATTATGTGAACCCCTTTCTCGTGTTACACTTGGGTGCACATAACTCTCTAAAAAAATTAGCATATCTGGGAACGCTATTAAACAAGTTGAGGAGATGGATGTTTACCTCGCATTTCCAGAAGGTCTCATATAGGTCGGTGTTCTTCTCAAACTTCCTAGTGCTAGTATGACTACTAGGAAAGGGTCCTTCTGGAATATACTCCCTAACAATCTCTTCATTTTCATGCTCATCCTTCCTTCGTGGATTTTTCTCTTTGGTGGCATTTGTACCCAAATCTCATTTTGGTGAAGCCCTACCACTTTCCACAACTATTTCTTATTCTTCATCGATTTCAATAAGGTTTTCCAATATCCTTTCCTTAGTATTATCTTTCCTTGGCTTTACGGGTGGCTCTTCCAAGGTCCCCCCTTTTCTCAAGGTGATTGCGGAAACATTCTCTCTAGGTGGAGACATTGTGTAGGAAGGGGTCCTATTTGACCCGTTAACACAGTCCTGTGAGACAGATTGAGCAATTTCAGTATTTTGGGTCTCCAAGTGGACAAACTTTGCATCACTTAAATCTTTTTCTTTCTTTATCTATTACTTTAACTCTTGCCTCAACTGATTTTGCCCCCTTGAGCAGGGCTGGGAGCAACTCATCGATACTCATGGAAATTTTTCCTTGAACATTACTCCCTCCACCTTGTTGATTGTTTTAGGATCTTTATTGTTGAAAGTCTGTACTTCTCCCTTATTGGCCATTGAAATTTCAGTTTTTGGCCTTGTTGATGGTTGAAATTTTGATTTTGGCCTTGTTAATTATTGAAATTCCGATTTTGATTTTGGGAAGTAAAATCTTGATTTTGGCCTAGATTTTGGGAAGGGAATTGTTGTTTATTGAAACCTTTTTATTTGCTTCTTCACCAACCAAAGTTAGGGTGGTCTTTGGTACTAATATTAGAGAAATTTGAGAAGGGGTCAATTTGTAGTAGTTGTGCGATTTAGGATTTTCGGACTTGTAATCTCCATAACCTATGGCATTAGCCTCCTCTTGTCCCATTCTGGTCCTTCCTCATGCATGATCGGGAAAGTGTCGGTTGGATGAATATCACCACAATACCCACAATCCCGTCTTTCTCAATGCTTCCCATTGTTGCGTAACTCACCATCCTTGCATCTTGTTGACTCAAACCGTCACAAAAGTTCCATAAGAAGTCAAAATCTGAATAACTATCGTAAGAGCCCATGGCCAAAAGCTTCTTGAAGCGTTCCCAATTTCGTACAACGTTTTCTCGAATTGTTGTTTGATGGGAGATATCTTTTTCTTTAATTGGGCGGCTGTAACACCCGGAAATATACCCTATTTTTCTAGATAAAATATTTTACGGATACGTTTCAGCAAATTTAAGTTTTAATATAGAATTTTATGTTCCGAGTCGAATTTATAATTTTCGAGTTCGTATTTGGAATTTCCGCGAGATTCCATGAGAATCCCGTCTAAAGGCGAGTTTGACTTTTGTTGACATTTTCCTTATAAATATCACACTACACTTAACCTATTTTTCATTCACAACTCAAACACAACACATTTCTTCTTCATTAAGAAATCTCAAACCCTTGCCTCCATCTTTGATCCGATTTTATAATCATCGTGTCTCATTCGTTTCCCGCTCAAATTCACGTAGTTTCGTCTCATTCTTCCCCTCTTAGCTTCCTCTATCCGTATTGGTAATAAAATTACCGTCTTTCTCGCTTTTTAAATTATCCGTCTTTCTCAAGGTGAATGATAATCATCTTTTATTATCTAATTGTATGTAGGTGGAGACTAGGAAGGTTTAGAAACCGTTTAAGGACGCGAAAAGGTAACGGTGAAGGGTTACTCGATATCATTTATGTGTTTTAATGTGTTTTCCATGTTAGAAATCGTATTTAGAATATGATTAGTAATCTTAGGACTTGTGTTGTTGTTGATGGATGTTGTTAGTTGTTTATTGATATGAGAATTGATGATTTGTGATGATAAATGAGGATCTTGTTGTTGATAACATGTTGATTTTTGATCGTCCTTGAATCCCGTGAAGGACGCAGGCTGCGTTGGGGGACGCAGGCTGCGTCGTGGTGACGCAGGCTGCGTCACACGTTGCCAACATAAATTTTCCTGCACTGACCCCTTTTCGTAAAATGATCATATCTCCTTCGTTACTTGCTTTTTTTGGGCGTGTGACATCTCGTTGGAACCATAACAGGATAAGCTATCACCTCCAATTGGAATTTCTGCATTTGTATGTGTAGAACTCTAGTTATGACCGTTTGAATTGGACCCTTGTTTTCGTTGGTTTCCAAACAACGTTGTTTTGGAGAGGTATCTATGTTTTTATTCATTATGCTTCATAAACTTGTTCTAATGCTTGTGTATCATGTATTGACTCATGTTTATCATATTTAAACTTATATGATTCCCTATTCTCATGTTTTGTGACGGTTTTTTGTATGTCCCACTTGAGTCGGTTTTTACACATGTTACGGTTTGAGCACAAATTTCTTATGTGCTTTGTACTCTCATTTTCCGGCTACACCCTTATACTCGTTAGACTGGAATGTCGGAGCGATGGGGTGTATCCTTGATGCTTGTATGCATGTTTTAGTGGGGATATGACGACGTTGTTAGGAGGTGAACGCAATGCGTTGATCGACCCGGCCGTCAAATGTTGTATCTTTGCGAGGTGGTGTCATTGCATGTAGCGTACTAGCTTGACTTTTGACTCTAGATCTCTTTCCGCCTCTTTCGTGAAGGTTGACCGAATTTGGGGTACTCGGCGTCTATGATTGACCGAGTCTTGGATGTGGAACGTCTTACCACATGGTCGAATCGGGAAATGTCTTATCCCGAGAGTCTGGCCAGGTTTAGACTAGGACCGTATTATTATCGTCGTCCTACCGAGAGGATTAGAGTCTTGTGTGTACGAAACGTCTTATCGTACATGATTCCGGGGAATGTCTTATCTCGTGAACTTGTTTGTCTAGGTCATGAGTATACGAAACGTCTTATCGTATATGGTTCCGGAAAATGTCTTATTCCGTGAGCTTCCATTGGCTTGTCTTGCTATTGTACATGATGCTAGTGCGTGCCATTAACCGTGAGAGAATATGTTGTATATGTGTATTATTTGACGGTTGTTTGTAAGTTGAGTTATATGTGAACGTTGAGTTGGACTCTTGCATGAAATAGATGATTGGCGTGGTTTATATGTCGAGTCTCTATCTTATCAAGTATATGCCGCTAACGGTGAGATGTAAGCCCTAGTGAGCGTATTCGGTTGCCTAAGAGTGTCTTCCCCGAGTCTTTGTATAACATGATGGATTCGGATTTGTATTCCATATGCACTTATCATTCTATATTGAATTGCCTATCTATCCTTATCGTTTTTCACATGTATATCTATATA
>JAIUZE010036438.1:0-11525 GCA_022085475.1 Heliosperma pusillum | reverse complement strand
AAAAAAAAAAAAAAAAAAAAAAAAAAAAAAAAAAAAAAAAAAAAAAAAAAAAAAAAAAAAAAAAAAAAAAAAAAAAAAAAAAAAAAAAAAAAAAAAAAAAATTAATAATAATAATAATAATAATAATAATAATAATAATAATAATATAATGAGATATAAGATCACCATAATAATGACTTATAATAATAAATTATGTTTACAAAATAATAATAATAATAATATATCCAAAAGTTAGCATTATAATAACTTATTATCATTACAAATTAATGAATAATACCAATTTAGGTGAGTGGTGAAACCCAACCATCAATGGGCAGAACATTAAACATATTTAGCATTACATTTTTTTATAATGGGTAGAGCCAGTCCAAAAACTAATGGGCCGGTTATGAATCTCATATATGGACGAAATCTAACCCAGTTCTTATGGACGGGACATGATCCGGCCCAACCTTGACCGGACCACACTCGACCCAACCTTGACCGGATCCTGACCTGACCCACCTTGACCGGACCTGACCCGACCCACCATGACCCGCCCAGCATGACCAGACCTAACCCGACCTACCTTGACCGGACCTGACCCGACCCACCTTGACCTGACCTGACCTGACCCACCTTGCCCGGACCTGACCCAACCCACCTTTGACCGGACCTGACCCAACCCACCTTGACCGGACCTGACCCGTCCCACCCTCACCGGACCTGAATCGTTCCACCCTCATCGGACCTGACCCGACCCACCCTCACCGGACCTGAACCGGCCCCCATCACTTAACTGCCTCAAATTAACAGCAGTATTTTTTTTGTTATGTGTTTACATGACAATCAAATGTTCTAATGACAATGAAATCTTACTACATGCATTTGTACAATGTTTAAAAGTTAAGTTCTTTATCTTTTACCAATTAATTAATAAGTTACCTCTTATTATTCATTTTTTTTCCATTTTCACATTGATTTATTATTTATTTTATATATTATTTCAGGAAGTATCATTCAACATAAAAATCGTACCCAAGAAGAAGCTACCATGGACATATAATAATGAAAGATTATTTAAGATAAGTATCACATGTACTTCCATGCTAAAACATTAACCAAAATAATTTTAAATTGTAATTGTAACGAACGTACCGTTTTCGTCGTTGTTTTGATTATTCTTCCTCTTCTTTTGAGTCGATTTTGATGATGACCCCTTTTCCATGGCTGAATCCTAACCCAGCACCTTATTTATTACCGTCAATTATTTAAGCCAAGATTAATAATTTGCTTCTTTGTGTGTTGATTTTTATAATTATGATTTGGAATTGATATTATTAGTAGCTTTAGTTATGAATAAAAAGCTGTATTTTCTGTTTTAAACTTCCAACATTGTTCCATAAAGAGGAGACAACATCACCTATTAACAGGTAGCCACTACTTTTAACTGCTCTTTTATAACTGATAGAGCCACTACTTATAACTGCTCTCTTATAAGACTAATGATAAGTCAGTAAATATACACTTTTTATAGTAATTGACAATGTTCTATATTGTATGATCATTTATAAATTTGAACTGTGATGCTTCATATTGGTAAATAGACCGCATACTTATTCTGAAAATACTGAAAATAATATACAAAAGTGACATTCACGCTAAAATTTATTTAGGTAACATACATACCCAACATTAATATACGTTAGTCTTTTATTGTAAGACTAAGTTTACTTTTATTATTTCAATCAATTACATACCCAACATGAATATACATTTTTCTTTTATTCTAAATCTTAGTTTACTTCTATTATTTCTGTCAATCTTTATATATTTGAAAAAGTTTTGGTTATAGTATCATTGTTTTTTAGACATGCTTTTATAATTTATATATACACCATACATACCCAACTTGAAAAGACGTTTTTTTTTTATGGTCCAACTTACTTTAATTTTTTTATTTAAATCAAAGTTTATATTTGTCAAACTTCATTATATGTTGTAGCATCTACTTATTATTTGTTTCCTTAAATTTATAATATAAATAAGACTAACCTACTACTGTAATAAAAATAGAAACCAGAGAGTCCATTGCTTGTTTACTTCTTTATTTCCTGTTTTATTTGGTGATTGGTTCTATTTATCTTTTTTATTAATGAATGCTTTGAAATAAAATAGAAAAGAATGTTAGAACACTATTGTTTTGTTTTGATTTTAGATTGCTTTATTATGGAATACACTAAGAAATAAAAAACTGAAGTGTATTATTAACATTTCTAATTACGTTTCTCATTACAGCTGATGTCATACTAATGGCGTCTAGTAGAAGTGCTTTGTTACAAATGAATTGTCTAAAATGTTGATGATATGTCTAGTTTTTATATGATTTTACTCCCTAATTTAGCTCGATTTTACATGATTACTACACTTTGTTTAGTATTTTTATGAGCTAATTACGTGTTCGGGGTGCATTGCTCGTTTTTGCTATGTTTTTGTAGGAATCTAAGCATTTAGAGGCTTTTTCCTAACACAATTAGTAAGCACCAAATTCCAACAAGCTAATGGAAACAAGATGGATCATGAAAGGAGAATGACAAGCCAAACATGAAGATTTGTGAAATGGATTGAAATGCAAAACAAAAAATGAAGCCCAAAGCAAGGAGTCCAAAACTCAAGCATAGGATACTCCTTTAGATGCTCAAGGAAACCCTAAACTATGCAATTAACCGGAGAATTAAGGTGTTTAAAGGCATAGCTTAGGGTTCCTTAAGCATTAAATGAAGAAATTAATACAATGTACCCGGATTAAGGAAGCCCCGATCGGGGTTCCCATGCCCCGATCGGGGTTTGGCTTCTGTGACACAAGCGTTTCAAGTCCCCTCTCCCTGTATAAAGGAGAGGGACTTCGACACTTAGGGACATCTTTTTCATCATATCTTTTACTCATCTTTCACATATCTTTCCTATCTTTAGCTCAAGCACACATGTTTTTCTTAGTTTCATAATTAGTTAAACATTTAGTTACTACTTTGTCAAAACATTTGGTTACATTTTGAAGTTGTATTGCAATCTTTCCATTCAAGCATTTGGGTTATTTGTTCTTCATTTCCGAGGTATATTTCTCTATTGCGGTAATCCTAATTCTAGTTTTATGTTTGTATTCATTTCCGTCATTTACCTTACGAATCATTTAGTTAATCGTAGCATTAGTTAATCATAGTTTCATTGTTTTCTACATTAGAATTGTTAGTTTGTCATTCACTTAGTGTAGTACATTTTATTAACAAGTTGATTGCCTTTATAATTTCATATTAATCATGCTTATTATATCAAATAGTATTAGTTTAATTATCAATATGAGTGAGTAGTTTCTTTTGTCTAGGGATTAAAGGAAGCCATGCATAATTAGTAAGTTGTAAATGTTAAAATAAGGATGAACTAATATTGGTAAATTGTTTCTATCACATACTTGTATTGTTTGTTAATCTTTGTTATTTGGCCAATTGCTTTGATTAAATTTCTTAATTCATTCTACAAGTCGAGAGGCACGGAATCGGATTAGACTAAGCATGTGTAGTAGGACGACTCTAGTCATAACGAAAGTTCTCTAGGACTCGACCTAAGGTTGTCACTAATATCGAGATATGGGTGTCTTTAGCCTAAACAAATTAACAATATTAAGAATTCATATGTTTAACATGAGCATTTACGTATTTGCATGAGTGACCCGACTCCCCTAGACTCTTTTAATATTATTTGATTTGCATCATAGTTAGCTCAACATCAAACCAAGCCAAACCATTAAACCGACTTTGATAGTAGTCCATTCATAGCATTTCATAACGAAATTCCCGTCTCCTTGTGTTCGACCCCTCGTACTACATTTATTTGTGTCTAGGGAAATTTATCTTTGCATAGGTGTGCGATATATCCTATCAGTTGACTTAAAGATAGACTCCAAGTTGCAGCTTGTAATTTGCTGCCATATCTTGCTTTTGCTTTTAGAATAATGTAGTCTCAAAGATGTATCTTGTCTGCGGCCATATCTTGCTTTTGATGTATCTGCTTTTTCTATAACCTTCATATCACCTAAGTAAATGCATTGATTGAAAAAAACTTGCATTCCAAACATTCATACAACAACAGGAAAAATAGTGTCGAAGGAAAAATTGCAAAATCCAAAATGAAATGAAATACTGTAAAATGTAACCAAAAACAGCTCAAAACCCCAAAATGCAAAAAAACATAAATGTCTGATAGATTTTAATGACTGCTTTGAGGATTAGATGGTCAAATTCCGCTTCCCAATATTGACTATTTCATTCTTTGTTGCAGATGACTTGTCGGAAATTTCAGAGTTTGACAAGATTTCTGTGTGATTTGAAAGCTCTTCAGTAGAAGGTGATGCTCCTCCTTCCATCATTTCTCTCATGTTGTCCTATTATTTTTGGGGAACATTAGCATGCGATATATTATGAGTACGATTTTTGAAATATTAAATGAATTAGATGGGGCAGCAATGACTAACTATCATTGAATTGGTGTTGCTGGTAGTTGCACTTGATTTTGAACTTTGCATTGCATGTTTGTTAGTGGAAAAAATTGATGTAGGTTAGTGTAATCGCATTCATTTGAATCGTCATAAGAAAATGAAAATTGACATAAGAAAAATGTGGCACCTTATCTGAATCGCCATTCATTTGATCCCACTTTGATATAGTTCTCTTGTCATCAGAAAGATTAATCACTCCATAGGTTGTTGACTTCTGCTCTATGTTGTAAACTTTTGTGACTTTAATTTTAACGATAAACTTTTTATCAAGAAATGTATGGTAATATGGTGGTGGCGTGCGACTCTACATCTGGAAAAATATTAGATAGTCTAAGAAAATTGGAAAAAAGTAGAAGTTGCACTACTACAAATACAGGCAATAACAACGCCCCATCAACAACGCATACTCACGAAAATAAAGAAAAACCGTTGTGGAATGGAAAATTATTTTTCCGCGGAATTTTATTAAACCTAATAACAACGGTATAAGTTTTTCGAACGTTGTTATTAGTTTTAACAACGGCGTGAACTAAAATAACCGTTGTAAATAAATTTACTAATAACAACAGTTTATTCTATATCCGTTGTTATTAACTTAGCGCGAAATAAGGAAAAGTAATAACAACGGGTATGAAAAGCCCGTTGTTATAATGTGTTATTAATTTGGCGCAATATTTGGCTTAAATTAATAACAACGGATATGATTTTGTTGTACGTTGTTGTTAGTTGTAACAACGGATATAACTTTTTTAACCGTTGTAAATAAGGAACCTAATAACAACGGTGACTATGAATAATAACCGTTGTCAATACTTTTAATAAAGATGAAAAAAACACACAACCCTAATAATACTGTACTGCAACACAAAAACACAAACACAAAGCGATTATACTGCATCACAAAACCACAAACACTAATAATTTATTGATTTCCTGATCGTCTCTTTGTCATCATCTTCGTCTGCTATTTCTTATTAATCAGGTATTCTAATAATTTTTCTTTATTGATTTCCTGAATTTCGTTTATTTGTGAATTAGTTGCCTTATACATTGCATTTTCTGAATTAGTTGGCTTATTATTGAATTAGTTTTAATTAGTTGGATTTTCTGAATTACTTGGCTTACTATAGATACTACGAATGTAGATAAATGACTCGAACTTGGATGAATGCTGCGAATATGAGTGACCCAAACTATAAGGATGGTTTAGCTGAATTTTATGAAGTCGTTGCGAACAATTTGAATGGTTCTTCTAGTATTCCATGCCCCTGTGAAAGATGTGGTAATATTAGGTATATGGCTATTCCGGACGTTAAAATTCACCTAGAAAAGTATAGTTTTAGTCGATCCTATACCCGTTGGATTTTTCATGGGGAATAATTAGAGGAAGATAATAATTTTGAAGAAGATGATCTTGAGGTATACGAAAGGATAACTGATGATCCCGAGTTTGCCGAGTATGTTGAGTTGGAAGCAGACGAGTTGAATGTTGGGTCTACAGATAATGAAGAAAAAGATGATGAATCAAATGCTTTTGAAGATGAAAACATTAATTTGGATGACCTTGACAACATGTATGAGAAGTTGTGTGAGTCTGAAGCGCCTCTGTACCCTGGTTGTAAGTACACAAAGATGTCGGCTGTGGTGAAGTTGTATAATATCAAGGGGGCAAATGGGGTTAGTGACACGTGTTTCACTAGTTTATTAGCCTTGATAAACAACATGCTTCCAGATGGTAATGTTCTTCCCGTTAAGACATATGAGGCTAAAAAACTAATTAGAGGGGTGGGTATGAAATATGAGAAAAAACATGCATGTCCAAATGACTGCGTATTGTATCGAAAATTATATCAAAACTTAACCAATTGTATGGTTTGTTTTGTGTGGCATTATAAGGATAAGGAGGGGATCCCGGCTAAGGTGTTATGGTATTTTCCAGTGATACCAAGATTCATAAGGATGTTTGCGAATAACAATGATTCAAAAATGTTAACTTGGCATGAAATTGGAAGAATAAATGATGGGAAGCTAAGACACCCAGCAGATGGTATGCAATGGAAATCGTTCGACGCTAAGTATCCCGAGTTCGGCATTGAACCTAGAAACTTACGTCTAGTGCTATCCACTGATGGAATGAACCCACATGGAAACATGAGTACCCAACATAGTACTTGGCCAGTAGTGTTGGCAATATATAACTTACCTCCATATGTGTGCATGAAAAGAAAGTACTTGATGTTGTCGTTGTTAATTTCCGGCCCGAAACAACCTGGAAATAATATAGATGTCTATTTGGAACCTCTTTTAGATGATTTGCGAATTTTGTGGGATAGTGGGATAGAAGTATTTGATGCATATAGGAATGAAACTGTCAATTTGAGAGCGATGTTATTGTGTACAATAACCGACTATCCGGCTTATGGCGACCTTTCTGGGCATACGGTGCATGGGAAAGAGGCATGTCCATTGTGTGGGGAGGATATCGAGTCTGAATACTTGAAGTGTTCTCATAAGTATGTGTATTGGGGAAATAGGAGGGGCTTGGATCCTGACCATTGTTATCGCAAGCAGCAGAAAGCATTTAATGGACGTCAAGAACATCGTCAACCTCCTAGAATTTTGAGTGGGCATGAAGTTTATCAGAAAGTAAAGCTTATTGAGATAAAATATGGGAAGAAGAACGGCTCTAAATTGTCTACTCGTGGGTATAAGAAAAGATCCATATTTTTTGATAAACTTCCATATTGGCCTGACCTCGAGGTCAGGCATTGCCTCGATTTCATGCACATTGAGAAAAATGTCTGTGATAATATTATTAATACCCTCCTGAATGTTCCCGGTAAAACAAAGGATAACGCCGCAGCTAGGGAAGATATGCAAATGATGGGTATTAGGCTAGAGTTGGCACCACAGAAGAGAGGTAATGGTACATTTTTACCGCCAGCAGCTTATACCCTTTCACGGAATGAGAAAAAAGAGTTTTGTGCATGCTTGAATGGAATTAAAGTGTCACATGGTTATTCGTCCAACATCAAAAGCCTTGTGTCGATGCAAGATCTAAAACTCACCGGGTTAAAGTCACATGATTGCCACACTTTGATGCAACAATTACTATCCGTGGCTATTCGCTCCATTTTACCTGAAAAGGTACGATATGATATTACCAGATTCTGTCTCTTCTTCCAGTCCATATGCGATAAAGTCATCGATCCCGATGATGCGGATTCATTGCAGGACCTCGTTGTCACCTCTCTTTGTCATTTTGAAATGTATTTTCCACCCTCTTTCTTCACTATCATGATTCACCTGACCACTCACTTGGTTAGGGAGATTTTGTACCTTGGGCCCGTGTACTTGAGATACCAGTATCCTTTCGAAAGATTGATGAAAGTCTACAAGGACTATACATCTAATCAATATCGTCCAGAAGGTTGTATTGCTGAACGTGCTATATTAGATGAAGCTCTTGCATATTATTACGCTTATCTCTCCCCTGAGGAGTTAATTGGCGTTCCAAAGAATCGTTATAGTGACTGGATGACCGGAAAAGGTATTAGGGGCCGGGTTGAAAAAATTGTGGCACGTGACATGTTACATTTAGCACATACGTATGTGCTAAACAACGTAGATGAGGTGCAACCTTATATTCAACAACACAAAGATGAGCTCAAATACGATCACCCAAACAAGAGCGAGATGTGGATTGCAAATGAGCATAAGAAGACATTTGGAGAGTGGTTTAGGAATGTTGTCTTGGAGTATAAGAATTTGTATGGTGATGACATCTCTCCTAGGTTACTACGTCTTGGGTTAGGTCCAAATGCCAGGGCCACTTTTTTCAGCGGTTTTGCTATTAATGTTTATACTTTTTACACCCGCGAGCAAGATGAGTTGAGCACAATGCAAAATAGTGGTGTGAGTTCTGAATTTGAGGCAATGCACTTTGCTACTTCAAAAGATAAAACCCCTATTTGGGGAAAATGCCTTTATTATGGTGTTATTCAAGAAATATTGGTATTAGATTACATTGATTTCACAATACCTCTGTTTCGATGTAACTGGGTTGATAACAACAACAATTGTGTTCGAAAGGATACAATGGGATTTACGTTGGTCAATTTGGATAAGGTTGGCAATAATAAGGATGATCCTTTCATAATGGCATCCCAAGCTAAACAAGTGTTCTATATCACCGATCCTATGGATAAGAAGTGGTCTGTTGTACTATCTATAAGGAGTAGACGGGGTGCACCCGATAATGGTGGGGATAATGATCAGGATGTCGTGTTTGCGGGAATGGATCACTCTTCCACTGTATCTTATTTCGACAATGTTGACACTGATCATGATAACATTGAAAGCATCTATATGCGTGATGATCATGGTGAAGGTATTTGGGTTAACGAAGAAACTATGTCGGGCAAGAAACGTCCCCGATCCTGAGGTGGTATTGTCTTTAGTTTTTGTTAGCTTTGGTCATTGTTGAAGATTCCCAAATTATTTAGCTTTTGGTCATTCATTATACAGTCGCCATGTTTTGGTTTCTGCTGATATTGCTGTGTATAGTGCTTATGATATTGCTGTCTTTGTTGGTTTCTGCTGATTATTATTGCAGTGTATAGTACTTATGATATTGCTGTCTCTAATTATAATTAAAAAAAAAATAAAGGTAAGCAACAACAACGGTTGTTGTAAATATACCCGTTGTGGTTAGTAATAACAACGGTTATTAAACATAAACCGTTGTCATAGTGTTTACTAATTACAACGGGTAGACTACTATAACCGTAGTCATTACTCTATCACAACGGTTTGTTTATGATAACCGTTGTCAATATTTGTAGATAGAAAACACACAACACTAATAATACGACTGTACTGCAACACAAAAACTCTATCACAAAGCGATCATTTTTCTGTCATCATATCCCTTATTATTTTTGAATTTGTGAATTTGTGAACTATTTCTTGAATTTGTGAATGTCATTTCCTGAATGTCGTTTATTATTTTCACCAATTCAATGTCGTTTATTAGCAAATTTGTTAATGTCATTTCCTGAATGTCATTTCCTGAATGCCATTCAATTCTAATTTTGCTTTATCGATTGAATAGCTTTGAATTGAATTAGTTTAATTACTTCTAAACTTAAGTCAAAAAACAAATTAACGTATCAACATTAATATTATTAAATAATAAGTTCAAACGGCGTCACACACAAATGGCGCCAAAACAACAACAAACAACTACAACCAAACAACAACAACCAAACAACTACAACCAAACAACAACAACAAACTAAATTGAGTCCGGGTAAATCTCCCGGATAGCTGTCACCGCTAGAGCATATGCATCAATCGGGTCAGCCTCGGCCAGAGCCAACCCTTCCCACTGCTCTACCTGGGTCACTTCAACGAGGTCGACCCCATTTGGCCAACGGTAACGGTCATGTTCGGAAGCCACCCATAGATATGGCCCAGGCTGGTGGTCCGTGCTCTCAAGAAAATCTTTTCGCCCATGCCCGGCCTTGTCAAACATTCTTGCCAGTTTGAATGCGGACGCACGATGAGCATCCGACATCCCAAACTCGAAAACGAGTTCCCCTGTAAAGTACCTGCGATGATAATTTGGCCACATCTTCCTGATTAAGTAGCCATTTCGAATAAGCGTATCACGGAGTTTTTTGTAACTTTTACACACAACGTAGCCACCCTCAATATGACAAGGCATTTCTTTCATGATGCAAGCATATGGTTTAGTAAAAGTGCCAGACATTTTGTATGGTTGATGTTAGTATTGAGGCTGGGAAATTTTGTATGGTTTAGCAAATATGTTATTGATTAGAGTTGGGAATTTTGTATGTGGTTGATAAGCTGCTTGTATTGAGGCTGTATTTATAGAGAGTTATTTATTCACATGCATGCATTGGTTCACATGAAGGCATTGATTCACATGCATTTACAAATCCCAAAACGACTATACATTCACATGCATGTAGTACGTTATTGATTGAGTAAATGTGTGAATATGCAGTACGTTACATTTCCTATGTAGTCAATGCACTTACTGCAATATGCAGTAACTCTATCACAACGGTTGTGGTCACGAAAACCGTTGTGGTTAGTAATAACAACGGGTTTTGAATATGCAGTACGTTACATTTCCTATGTAGTCAATGCACTTACTGCAATATGCAGTAACTCTATCACAACGGTTGTGGTCACGAAAACCGTTGTGGTTAGTAATAACAACGGGTTTTTTTACCAATACCCGTTGTTATTGCTCAATATTATTATTTTTAATTAAAAGATATTGCAGTCCAAACCCGTGAATAAACAACAGCAGAACCAGCATTGATTAAAGCATCCATTGAACATCATCAATGGCAGCATAACCCCTCTATAAATACAGCCTCAAAACCCCTCCTTTAAATATTACATAACTACCCTAAAATTAATATCATCAAGGGCAGCAGTTAACCTTCCCAACGATGAGACGACCCTTACAAAATTGATTGCAGATGAGGAGGAGGCTCTTGCCGTAGTTCCCGCTGATCATCACCCATTGATTAAAGGATCCATTGAACATCGAAGGGATTATTAGATTGAGAGGCGTGAAGCAGTCCGACTTGTCAACCAAGCGTCGTCATCATCATCGTCCTCTGGCTACCCACGTCGGCCTTATACTCGCAGGTTGGATGCCGCAAGAGATATGTTGAGCTGTACCCGTCCTACCTTATCTCCACATGCAAGACGTGTACTTGCAGGCATTGAATCTGTTATTGCAAAATACGAGGTTAATGATCCGGAAGTAATCAGTATCATCAATATTGTTCCGGATTGTTGGTGGCAGTGTGAGAAAAGCTTTTTACACTTAACCGGAATTGTTCCGGATTATTTAACATCTTTATTTATTTGATGTCGGATGAATTAATGTACTTTATTATAAAATCTAGGTTATTCCTAATGAAATCAATGAGAAAGAATGTTGTTTAAA
>JAIUZE010036404.1:0-10466 GCA_022085475.1 Heliosperma pusillum | reverse complement strand
ATGTTCATTGCAAGCTTTGGATAGTAAGTGCTCAGTTGTTATGGAGTATAGAGTTAGAATGGTGAACCCATTTATCTTGAGGATTAGTAACCACCATAGTTTGCTAATGTGACTATTTATATTTGAGGCTTCGAGCGTAGTAATGATCGAATTAAGGATCTAGGGCGTATTAAAGAATCACTATAATCGATAATGGATTGTGGATTTTCCCTTGTCGTGAGACCTTGGATGAGGCTAGTTGGATCTTAGATAATTCTGTTTGTTGCTTTGATTGTGATTTATTGTAAATAATTTTTATAGAGTTTAGCGATTTAGAATGGTTAAGGTGTAATTGAGGTAAGTTTCATCCTCTTGAGAACTAGTTTATTAGTAGATTTAGTGATGTCGAATTCTTGCACATCTTCCTATCCCAAAGAGTTCGATTTGTTTTGTTTTTGTGTGTGTTGTATATATTTTGTTACCCTGATTTGTGTGTGAGATGGTCGAGTCGCTCTATGTACGTGTAATGTCTTGTTATTTTGATTATATCTTTGAGAAAACCTTGAAATTTCCATATTGTATTCCAAATTTAACTTTTCAAAGAAGTCTACGGATGGATTTTGTACCCTCTTTTTGGAGAAAATGGATTTCTTTTGCTTTTATATTTGGATTTTTGCGTTTGGTTGGATGTTTGGACTTGTTATTGGAGACGTCTGGTGACTAGTCCTGCACTTACTAACGCTTGTTTTGATTTTCGATTTCGCTATTTCGACATTGTTTTGATTTGGATAACTAGAGTACTCGTTCGCGACGGGCACTCTTGTGATTCGTAAATAGAGTTTCGCACTTATGGAAAATCTCCTTATACCGTTTTCGGGAAGAACCTCGTTCCATAAATGTTTCCCTTGTAAAAGCTTTCATGTTAATTTTGAAAACCGATTCTTGTCTTTGATACTTTTGTTTTCTACTCTCAAGTTTCGAGGGCGAAACTTTTTAAAAGGTAGGGTGATTGTAACGCCTGCAAATGATCCATATTTTATTTTAAAAATATTATACGGGTACTAGTTAGCGTAATTTTTGATTTAGTCTAGAACTTAGTTTCCTGTGTCTAATTTAGCAAATCCGAGTTCGTATTCGGAATCTACTCGAAATTCCGTGTGGGTTTCGCCTTAACACGCTTTTGGGCTTTTTCCCCATATTTTTCCTCTCACTCACCTTATATACTCATTTTTCCACTCATCCTCTTCTTCCTCATACAAACCACCAAAACCCTATCCACCATTTTTGATCAAACTCAAGCTCCTCACTACTCATTCATTCCTGACTCAAATCAATTGATTTTCATCATAATCTTCCTCTCTTATCGTCCTCTACCTTGTGTGGTAATAAAATTACCGTCTTTCTCATTTTCAATTTTTCCGTCTTTCTCAAAGGTGAATTATATTCATCTTTTGTCGTCTTTGTATAGGTGGAGACCTTCAAGACCCCGATAAGGATTACTACCTAGTGGAGGAAGACTTAGAAATTGATTGAAGACGCATAAAGTTAACAGTGAAGGGTTACTCGATATCAATACGTGTTTTAATGCTTTAATTGACGTTTACTAAATGTCTAGTGACAATTGTTAGGCATTTAATGTATTTTGATATTAGTGAATATGGTTAGAATTAGATGAGTATTGTTAGAATTGGTGTTGGTTAATGATTGTTGATGATTGTTGATAGTTGATGATAGTTATTTATGATTATTGAGGATTATTGGTGAAGTATAGTGATTCTCGCGTGAATGTAGTCCCAGCCGGCCGACCAGCGGCCGGTCAGCCGACCGGTTGAGAACGCGGCAGAAGCAAAACTTGCATTTCGTGTGTTTTTGGTGTTGTGTATTTCCCAGCCGGGTAGCCGGCTGCCGGTCCCCCTGACCGGCTGGGACTCCCCTGTATTTTCAATGTTTTCCGATTTATTGCTGAAGTGCCAGCCGGGTAGCAGGCGGCCGGTCCCATTGACCGGCTGGCACCCCCTGCGATATTCTCTTCATCTCTTTTCTTATACTTTCATTTATAATAGTTTGTAGGGTTCGTTTATCGTACAAATTTTCGTAATAACATTAAATGTTCATGTTTAGAATATATGGTATTCCATTCGCTTATATCGCATGTTTCGTGATGATTTTTGCTATGTCCCCCTTTGAGTCGGTTTTACATATGTTTTGACTTGAGCACTAATTGATAAGTGATATGAACTCTCATTCCCCGGCTATACCTCCTAGCTCGTTACACTGGAATGTCGGGAGGAGGAGATGTATCCCAAATTCTTGTATGCATGTTTTAGTGGAGATATAACGACGTTGTTGGGAGGCGAACGCTATGCGTTGATCGACCCGGCCGTCAAATGTCGTATCTTTGCAAGGTGGTGTCATTGCATGTAGCGTACCGCTTGATTATGATGCTTGTGCTCTTTCCGCCTCTTTCGTGAAGGTTGACCTAATTTGGGCTACTCGGCTTCTGTGTTTGACTGAGTCTTGGATGCGAAATGAGTATCGCATGTTGAATCGGAACATGTTTATTCCGAGAGTCTGGCCAGGTTTAGACTAGGACCGAATTATTATCGTCGTCCTACCGGGAAGAAATGAGTCTACATATACGAAATGTTTATCGTGTATGGTTCAGGGAAATGTTTATCCCGTGGACGTGTATTGATCATACTTGCTATGTACATGGTGCTAGTGCGTGTCATTTACCGTGAGAGTTATGTTGCTATATTCGTATGTTTGAATGGATGTTTATATGTTGATTACTTGTGACCGTTGGATGACTTGGCGTGGTTTATGTGTCGAGTCTCTATCTTATCAAGTATATGCCACTAACGGTGAGATGTAAGCCTTAGTGAGTATATGGTTGCCTAAGGGTGTCTTCCCCGAGTATGTCTATAATCGGATGCTTACAGTTTTGTACTTCATGCGCCTATTTCTTATTACATTGAAATGCTTATTTATCCTTCTCGTAATTCACATGTATATATATATATATATATATATATATATAGAGAGAGAGAGAGAGAGAGAGATAGGTTCTTGTGAGTCCACCATTTTTTGTGAGTCCATGAGTCCTCATCCAAGCCTTTGGATGAAGGTGATGGAGGGACAAGATTAAAACAAGATGAAGGGATAAGATTAAAACAAAAATGAATGGACAAGATGAGAACAAGATGGAGGGACAAGATTAGATTAAAATGGGTGGGGTTTAATGAATTCCACCTACACTTACCTTCATATTGTAACAATAAGTTTTTGTAACTTCAACTTTTTATTAGTGTAACTTCAGTAACTACGAGAGTAACTTCAACCATTATTTGTGTAACTTCAAACTAAATTGTGATTTCGATACATTAATTTGAATTTATGTAACTTTAAGACAACTTTATGTGATTTTAGCATTTTATGAGTGTAACTTCAGTTATTACGAGTGTAACTTCAAACCTTATTTGTGTAACTTCAAGCTAAATTGTGATTCTGATTATATTAGTTTGAATTTATGTAACTTTAAGACAAGTTTATGAGATTTTAGCCTTTTATGAGTGTAACTTCAGTCATTGCGAGTGTAACTTCAACCATTCTTTGTGTAACTTGAAACTAAATTGTGATTCCGATTATATTAATTTGAATTTATGTAACTTTAAGACAACTTTATGTGATTTTAGCCTTTTATGAGTGTAATTTTAGTCAATACGAGTGTAACTTCAACAATTATATGTGTAACTTCAACAATTATATGTGTAACTTCACACTAAGATGTGTTATAAGCGTAATTTCAGTCTTTACGAGCGTAACTTCAGTCCTTGAAAAAGTCACTTCAGTCCTTAAACGTGTCACTTCAGTCTTTTAAGAGTGTTACTTCAGTCTTTTAAGAGTGTTACTTCAGTCTTTTAAGAGTGTTACTTCAGTCTTTTAAGAGTGTTACTTCAGTCTTTAAGAGTAAAAAAAAAAACAAGATCTAAAATTAAATAAAAAAACATAAGAAATTTGAAAAATTAAAAAAAGATGTAAAAAGAATATAACAAAAAAAAACAGATTTGGAAAAGTAAAATAACATAAAAAAAAAAGCAAGATATAATTAAAAAAAATAGATCTAGAAAGTAAAAATAACATAAAAGAACACTTTAACTAATAATGGTGTAACTTTAGCTAATAATGATGTAACTTCAACAACCACCAATAATAATAGTGTCACTTCAGTACTTAATAGTGTCACTTCAATACTTGTCACTTCAGTACTTAATAGTGTAACTTCAAGCATATACATAACACATACTACAATAATTTATTAAAAAACAAAAAATTAAAAACAAGATCTAAAAAAACTAACCAGATTTGAAAAATACAAAAACATAAAAACCTGAAAAAAAAAATAGCATTTGTGTAACTTTAGTTTTTTTTGTGTAACTTTAATCATTTATACTAAAAAAAATGAGATCTAAACATAATAAATTTATATATATGTAACTAAAAAAATTCAGATCAAAACATTAAAAACTATAAGAAATTTAAAACAAAAAAACAAAACAAAAAAAGAAAAAGAGTGGCGGTAGAGGCAGGGTGGAGGCGGACGGAGGGAGAGGAGGCAGGAGGCGGACGGAGGGAGAGGAGGCAAGAAGCGGACGGAGGGAAAGGAGGAAGGGTGGAGGTGTTTCGGTAGATGTGTATGGTGGTGGAGGTGTTTCGGTGGTGTAGGTGTTTCGGTAGGGAGGAGGAGGGTGACAGTGGGTGATGCCGGCATGGTGGGGGCATGGCGGTGGCTGGGAAGTTGGAGGAGAGGAGGACGGTGGAGGAGAGGGCGGCGGGTTTGGTTTTTTTTTTAGGGTTTTTTTGTGAGATGATTTTAGAGGATTGTAGTGAGAGAAAGGAGGTAGAGAGAGAGTGGTTGAATGTGAAAATGAGAGAAATTGATGGATGAAAGGATATTTATATTAGGCTTTCAAAGAGAATGGATTGTGTGTGTCTCACAATCTTGACCCTCCATTTTATTTTAATCCTAGCCTCTCATCTATTTGATTCAAGGGTTTGGATGAGGACTCATGGACTCACTCTTTTGGGATGGACTCTCTTGATCCTTTCTCTCTCTCTCTCTCTCTCTCTCTCTTTCTCTCTCTCTCTCTCTCTCTATATATATATATATATATATATATATATATATATATGTATTCTTCTACTTGTTTATTACCGTTTAAGTATGTTATTTGTGATATGGCTGGGAGAACCCGGAGTTACTCCCCACTAACTCTGACATTCATGTTTTTATGAATGAACAGGTTGCTTGGATGGATTTTGCTTGTTTTTGGGTTCGGGTGTGAGCTAGCGAGCGTGGGACTCGACGATTCACCCATAGACGTTATTAGCTAGTTTGCTAAACAACTTTTATGCTCGATAACGTTTTGAGATACTACGTCTCTTTGTAGTGTGTTATACTTTAGCTTGTAATTATTCGACATTCCTCGTACTTTTTTTTGGCATGTAAAATGTTTCAAAAATATCGTATCTTACGCTATATAAATTGCATGCTTGTTATGTTTTATTTCCGCTATCGCGAGGGTCGTCATATTATTGATTAAAAAAAGCTAATTAATTAATCAAAGTAATATGCAAGTAACGAAATAACGAAAAGTAAAGAGAGGCACAAGCGATTTTTGAAGTGGTTCAGTTTCACAAGTCTAAACCTACGTCCACTATTCTCGATTAATAATCTTTATTACCTTTCTACGAATTACAAAATTTATCAACACACTCGTATAATCAACTATGATTATAACTCAAGGTGAGTATCGCTAAATACTCTATAATATCTTACGTTAATAAGAAAGTAAAATATATCTCACAAAGATTCTTGTTAAAGAATAAGTAAGATTATGTGATGTATTATATATTATCCAGTAACTTATTTCACACGAGCGATTGATAATAATTTATGCACGACTTTTTCAATAATAAATATAATAAATATTTTCCTCAAAGTTTGCTTAAAGTCAATTTGTAAAATTCTCTCAATTAAATATAAAGTCGTATTGAATGATTGAGATGGAAGGAGTATTTATAGTAGATACATAGGAGAGATGAAATCTAAAACCTTAGCTTTCTCTTTAACAAATATAATTATCTTTAAAATCTCAAAATATTGTTGTAAAGATATTATTAGAATCCTAGGTTGATGCAAACAAGGAAACGTGCCATAGAGGCCGATTTCCTCATCATCACGCAACCCTAGGTGTTTGCCTATAAGCACGCAACCCTAGGAGGCACAAACCCTATGTTTCACGAAACCCTAGGTGGCACAACCACTAGGTGGGCTTATTAGGTTAACAACAAATTGAGATAGAATGTATTAGAAACCCTAGGTAGCATGACAACTCATAAGTTGTATTACTAACCAATAGAATCTCATAAATACATTATCTATTAAAACTTTTGATAAATATAAAAATACTCTTTCTCTTTTTGAAAACATTTAAAAGATTTATTTCCAAAATCATGCATCAACTTTATCATCCAAAGTTATTTCCAAAGATTTATTTCCAAAATCATACTATCTAATCTTCACAAAGATCTTCAGTATACGGATCATCTCTTCACCTTGATCACAAAGACCCTCCATCTCGCGTCTTGTGTTATTTGAAGTAGATCTTGCTTGAATTATTTCTTCAATGTTATAACCAAAGTAGAAATAACTTTGCATATGAACTTCCAAAGTTATACCTCAAGCTCCTATAACTTTGTCTCACAGAAATCTTAAAAGTTATGCCTTAAGCTCCTATAATTTTGAACTTCTTTTGTTTAATTGTTGTTAGCTATGATAATACTAAAGAACACAATTACATGCATATGATATATCAATTAAAGCATATTATCAAGTAAATACTTGTCATTGTCAAAACTATAAAATAGGTCCAACAAATTCCCCCTTTTTGATGATGACAAGTCTCTTATGATTTCTCTTATGATTGTGACTAAGTATAGTTCCCCCTCAACAAAATACTACCAAAGTTATAGTAACGTTGATCGCAAGAACATAACAACGTAGCCAAAGTTATAACTCGAAAGACTTTAAGAGATAACGGGTCTTGACAAGGAGCAAGCTTTAGCAAAGACTCAAATCATATCATTTCTTCTCCCTCTTGGCATCAATGAAAAGACAAGAAGAGAGATATAAAAATACTAGAATAACATACTCCAAGGCAAGAAATAGATATGCAAAATACTCAATACTTAACGATTTATAGCAAGCAAAATCAAGTACTAAATGTCAATTAAACTACAAACCACAAAGAAAAGTGTTAATTGCCAATGGGCCGAATATAGTGTAAGCCAAAATGGGCCGAATGGACAATAGGATAAGTAGTTTAAGGACAAACAAATCAAGACGATAAAACTCAAGGCATATTGGGTTGACGAGGGATAGAGAGGTGGATATAGCCGGATCGGGTACGGTACTCAATGGTGTCAAGGCGATCAAAGCACTTCTTCACATGATTAGCTTGTGCGGTGAGGCATGAATCAAAGTTCCAAACCTTCATGGCTAAGGCCTCCGTCGCATTCATAGATAGTGTGCATTCCATCTCGCATTTCCGCACCACTCTTCACCAATGCACCTCCTTGGCTAACCAAGAATTGCATCCGATCCCATTGCCTAAACAGTTCTTGCCTAACATCGACCACATTCCTCTCAATGTTAGCAAGGCAACCATTAACCTCCGTCATCCAAGCCTTCAAGTCACCACTCATAACCGACCCACCATGGTCACGGTTTGAGATTGGACTCCCCAAAACCACCGTTTTCACCACCTTATCAACCAGCTCATCAATTTTCTTATCTTGCGCATCAAGGGGCTCCATAACCTTGCCAATAAACAAGTCCAATTTTGATTCAAGAACCGAAAAATCAACATTATTCGGTTTAACCCACTTTAGATTGAAAAAACAATTCCGGACCCACGGCTACCATCTTCATAAATTTCAAGTATGTATCATTCATATCATTTTTTAAATTGACTCCATAACTAGCCAGATCAACATCCCCCTTTGCCTCAAGAACCCGAGACACCCACATTCCATAAGGAAGGTCCAAGGTTGTATATACCTTGTCCTCCGTCACGGAAAAACTCGTCTAAAAAATTCGAGCAAAAACGAGAAAAGCAAGATTGACACGTTCACTCTCAAGCCACTTCTTAACCACCATCATCTCATAGCAACTAATTTTATGCCTACCATCCAGACGCGGGACCACCGTGTTCCATAAAAAGTTCAAGTAAAATTTCAGTTTAGGAGATGAATTCCCTGCCAACACACAACTAGACAACGTTGCATTCTCATCAAAATATTTCTTTACAGCTACTTTGGCCGTGTCGGACAACTCGTCCCATGTTGTACTTCGATTAATTTCGGCCCATCACCAGGAACCGAAAACAGAGTACAAAAATCATGAATGGAGACGGAAATCTCACGGCCATTAACAGTAGCATGTAAGACTCCAGACTTCAAGGAAAAGGAAGCATAAAATTGGATTACATCAATAGGATATATAGGACCTGAGAACTTCAAGGTGGAGTATTTGTCGCACCACGCTTTCGGAAAACTTCTCCCACCATGAATTGTATACTGAGCAACCCGATTAATTAATTTCCGTTCCTCCTTTGTTAGTCTCAATTTATCAAGCCCAGATGCCGTAGCTTGCGGCATAAATTCACAGAACAAAGGCATATTCGCACCATCTGTAACCGGACCGTCTTCACGTTTTTCTGACCCGGAAGCAACCTTATTCTTTCCTAAGTTTGGGGATTTTTGGTTGGGTTGGGTTGTGGTGAAGGATTAGTAGACATGCGAGGTGTTTGTGTTTTGGAGTTTGGGGTGTTGGTGTTTTTGGTGTTAGATCGTGTGGAAGCCATGGATGAGTGAGCTTTTGTTTTTTTTTTCTAGTAAAATAAGGAAGATGGTGATGTTGATGATGTGTGTTGATGGTGATGTAGATGGGTATTTATGAGATGTAGTGTTGGGTTTTATGCTTTTGTAGGAGTGCACGTGAGCTGTCCTTTCCCCTCTTTTTCCTTTTAGTTTTTTTAATTGAATTTGAGTAGGATAGGAAAACGGAATCTAGGGTAAATATAGGATAGATATGGTAAAGATAGGATTTGTAAATAAAAAGATATGGTAGAATATTATGGTTAGGAATTTCGGTCAACATCAAGTTCAAGGGTAGAAATTTTGGTCAATTTTGGAAAGTGAATAATATAGATTTTTGGAAAATATGTGGTCCATATTTCAATATTCATAAAATACTTAATATGCAAGATATTCACGTAAAATATATAATATTAAACACAAATATATTAGCAATAGAATACACAGACACAGTCATATAATCTTTTGTTATTACAACCGAATTATTATCGCCGTCCTACCGGGAGGAAAGGAGTCTACATATACGAAATGTTTATCGTGTATGGTTCAGGGAAATGTTTATCCCGTGGACGAGTATTGATCATACTTGCTATGTACATGGTGCTAGTGCGTGTCATTTACCGTGAGAGTTATGTTGCTACATTCGTATGTTTGAATGGATGTTTATATGTTGATTACTTGTGACCGTTGGATGACTTGGCGTGGTTTATGTGTCGAGTCTCTATCTTATCAAGTATATGCCACTAACGGTGAGATGTAAGCCCTAGTGAGTATATGGTTGCCTAAGGGTGTCTTCCCCGAGTATGTCTATAATCGGATGCTTACAGTTTTGTACTTCATGCGCCTATTTCTTATTACATTGAAATGCTTATTTATCCTTCTCGTAATTCACATGTATATATATATATATATATATATATATATATATATAGAGAGAGAGAGAGAGAGAGAGAGAGAGATAGGTTCTTGTGAGTCCACCATTTTTTGTGAGTCCATGAGTCCTCATCCAAGCCTTTGGATGAAGGTGATGGAGGGACAAGATTAAAACAAGATGAAGGGATAAGATTAGAACAAAAATGAATGGACAAGATGAGAACAAAAATGAATGGACAAGATGAGAACAAGATGGAGGGACAAGATTAGATTAAAATGGGTGGGGTTTAATGAATTCCACCTACACTTACCTTCATATTGTAACAATAAGTTTTTGTAACTTCAACTTTTTATTAGTGTAACTTCAGTAACTACGAGTGTAATTTCAACCATTCTTTGTGTAACTTCAAACTAAATTATGATTTCGATAATATTAATTTAAATTTATGTAACTTTAAGACAACTTTATGTGATTTTAGCCTATTATGAGTGTAACTTCAATCATTACGAGTGTAATTTCAACCCTTATTTGTGTAACTTCAAGCTATATTGTGATTCCGATTATATTAATTTGAATTTATGTAATTTTAAGACAAGTTTATGAGATTTTAGCCTTTTATGAGTGTAACTTCAGTCATTACGAGTGTAACTTCAACCAGTCTTTGTGTAACTTC